>WOVY01010587.1:70000-196434 GCA_013436015.1 Rhipicephalus annulatus | reverse complement strand
TCGGTGCCGTTCTCTTTCAGCCCTCTGGTACGAAAGAACACGTCAGCCTCAAGTCATTCTTTAGGCAAGCCTTAACGCCACTACACAGTGATTGAGCAGGAATGCCTAGCGGTAGTCTTCGCCGTGCGATGGTTTCGTTCATATATCTATGGTCGTCCGTTCACTATTGTCGCAGATCACCATTCCCTGTGTTGGCTGGTCAACCTTCGTAATTTATCTAGCCGCCTCACACGATGGACCATTCTTTTGCATGAATACGTCTTCACCATTTCATACAAGACTGGCCGTCTACATGCTGATACGGATTGCTTCTCCAGGATGCCGCTACCATGACAGATTGTGAAGACACTTCGACCACCTTGATACTTCTCTGTCGTCAGGCTTTTTCGATGCCGTGACTTTCGCCGCTGAGCAGCGTATTGACCCAAGCTTGAAAGCTCTCTTCCCCGGAGAAAAGGTCATTAAGCAAAGGCCGATTCTGCGTCCGAAAGGGTATTCTTTACCAGAGAAACTTGATCACCACGGAAGCCCGCTTTATGCTGATTGTTCCTGAGTCCCTTTAAGCGTCTTTTCTGCGTCTCAGCATGACGACCTGACCGATGGCCATGTTGGAACCACCCAAAACACTAGTCTTACGGAAGAGCGGATCTATTAGACGAAAATGAGCAAGACAATTCAAAACTACGTGCCCAGCTGTGTGCAGTGACCGAGCCACAAGAGGCCAACTCAGGTCTAATCGCTCACCTACAGCCCGCAAAAGCCACTGGTGCCATTTTGAAAAGGTCGGCAGTGAACTTATGGGTCCATTCCCACGCTTCTAAAGAGGTAATCGGTGCATAATTGTATCCACCGACTACCTGACGCGGTACTGCGAGACGGTGGCCTTATCCTCCGCCAAGGCAGTCCTGGTTTGGAGTTTCCTGTTGCATTTAATTATCCTCCGACACGTTTCACCCCACGCAATATTATGTGACCGTGGTTCCAATTTAACGCGGATATTGGGAATCATTGCTTCGTTTGTGTGTCTTTGAGTTACGAAACTCAACTGCGTATCATACACAAACTAACGGCCTGATCGAGCGCACAGACCAGACGTTCATCAACATGTTGTCAATAGACGTCGCGTCTGGCCACAAGAACTGGGATGAAGTACAACCGTTCATCACGTACGCCTTCAACACGGCGAAACACGAAACGAAATGCTACAGCCCTTCTTTCCGTTCTACGCTCACTCACTTCAACATACGCTGGACACTATCTTCCCTTTTATCGTTCATGAGAATTTCACGATTGCGGAAACTTATTGCCGTGCACGCCCTTTGCATGCTTAAAAACAATGGCAGCGCAAGAGTTCTTCGAAACTCGCTACGACAGCCAACACCGGCATGTAACCTATGCTCCCGGTGATGTAGTGTGGGTGTGAGCCCCAATACCCAGACGTGGCTTAAGCCAACAGCCACTCGCACACTACGCCAGTCCGTTCGTGATACTCAATCATCTCAGTAAAATCAATCATCAAATCGCGCGTGTGACCACTAGTGGCCGACGTTCATGCTAGACAGAGATGACGGTTGCTGCCCGCCTGAAGCTGTTTACACAAAGGATACAAGAATGACTCGTTCAGAGGGCTTCGCTTGAGAGAGGAGGAATAATACGAAGTGTCACTACCAGAAAAAAAGACGACAAGTGCGGGGTAGAGAAGGAAGACAACGTTTTCTTCTATGGTGATCGCGGTGTCAGTGCCCAATAAACCCCTTAATTTACCTTTCCTACGTAACTATACACACACACACCACACCTATATATTGTCACGGGGCTGTGATGTGGCCGAAGACAGGAGGACTTTGTGTGGGAATTTAACTGTTTATTCGGGCGAACCAGCGCCGGTAAATGGTTAAATCCGATTAGAGTAGCACTCTTGGACTGATAGCGGCGAACGGAGCGTGGCCGTCGATCAACTACTGACAAGCGGCGAAGTGCGTCGGCATTTATACTCTTGCCATCGAATGCTTCTAGCGTATCGCTGGCGGTGGCGTAGGTTTCAGAATAATCTGTACAGTTCGCAGAGTGGGCGTGATCTTATCGAAATGATCTACCGGAAGCTTCTCGAAAACTACAGTGCCGGGTCGGCCCGCTGTCGTTCAGCGAAGTCGTCGGTAGTTATCGTTCCCAAGAAGTAGTCGTCATCCGGGTCGTCGGGTGGTGGTTGGTCGACAGGCGCACGAGAGAGACAGTCGGCGTCGGATTCTTTCTTGCCGGACCTGAAAATGACAGTATTGTCATATTCTTGAAGTCTCAGGCTCCATCGTGCGAGGTGATCTGAAGGGCCCTTCAAGGTGGCTAGCCAACACAAGGCGTGGTGGTCGCTCACAACTTTGAAGGGCCTGCCGTAGAGGTAGGGGCGAAATTCGACGTAACCCAGATGAAGGCGAGGTACTCCTTTTCTGTTGTGGAATAATTGGCTTCTGCTTTGGATAGCGATCAGCTGGCGTAACTAATAACCCTTTCAAGTCCGTGAGTCCTCGGCACAAGAACGGCGTCAAGACCTACGCTGCTTCGTCAGTGTGTATTTTTGTCTTGGCGAATTCGTCGAAATGAGCAAGTAATGGAGGCGTCTATAGGCGATGTTTAAGCTCCTGGAACGCGTGTTCTTGCGGCGTTTCCCACTTGAACTCTACGTCGGCCTTGGTAAGGTTGGTGAAAGGATCGGCGATGCGGACGAAGTTTTTTCATGAACCGTCTATAATAGGCACACAGGCCCGGAAATTGGTGCACCGCCTTCTTGTCAGTGGGTGGCGGGAAGTCGGCGATGGCGGCTGTTTTCCGTGGATAGAAACAAACTCCAGACTTGCTAATAACGTGCCTCAGAAGCAAGAGCTCCTCGTACGCAAATCTGCACTTTTCTGGCTTCAGTGTGAGTTCGAATGTCTTGATGGCTTGAAAAACAGCTTCAAGGCGCAGAAGATGCTCGTCGAAACTCGAGGAAAACACGACGATGTCGTCCACGTACACAAGGCAAGTCTGCCACTTCAATCCTGCCAGTACTGTATCCATCATCACTGTATCCAGCATCACTTTAAACAGTACTGTATCCAGCATCACTTTAAACTCGTAGAGGCCGTACGGTGTTATAAACGACGTCTTCTCTCGGTCTCTTTTGTCGACTTCGATTTGCCAATAGCCAGTCATGAGGTTCATTGACGACAAGTACTTGGCGTTATGGAGCCGATCAAGTGCATCGTCTATGCATGGGAGAGGATACCCGTCCTTTCTTGTGATTTTGTTCAGGCAGCGATAATCGACGCAGAAACGTAGGGTCCCAACCTTTTTCTTCACTAACACCACGGGGGATGCCCATGGACTCTTGGATGGCTGGATAATGTCATCCCGCAGCATTTCATAAACTTGTCTCTTCATGGACCTGACGTTCTCGCGTCGAAATCCTGTACGGACTCTGACGGAGTGGTCTGGAATTTTCTTCGATTATGATGTGATGTTTCGTGAATGGGGTCTGCCGAATTTTGGATGACGAAAAGCAATCTTCGTATTGCAGGAGCAGAACCTTGAGCTGTTCTTCCTTATGGTTAGGAAGTCTGGGATTGACATCGAAAGCTATGGGAGGGGCTTGGTTCCTCAGAGAAGGTTCCGCAGAATCGGCGAGGGCGAAAGCACTGGTGGCTTCGACAATTTCGTCAATGTATGCGACCGTTGTCCCTATGTTCACATGTTTATACTTATTGCTGAGATCCGTAAGCATAACCATTGCTTTGCCTCCCCGCAGCTCTGTAATTCCTCTTGCGACGCAAATATTTCGGGTGACCAACAGATGCTGACTGCCTTTAACGACGCCTTCCAAGTCAGGTGATTTAGGAGCGCTGACTGAAATAATGTCGCTGGAGTGAGGCGGAATCGTAACTTGTTTTTCCAGCACATTTGAGGCATGGTTCCTTGATGGCGTGCGCAGGCGGGTAGTGCTTCTTCTGTGAATTACGTTATCCACTTTGTTTTTAGGTTGATGACAGCACCATGGAGGCATAAGAAGTCCATGCCAAGGGTGACATCTGTCGAGCAACGCAGTATGACAACGAAGTCTGTTGGATAAATACGGCCGTTAATGGTGACTCGTTGTGCAGATTCCTGCTGGCGTTACGAGATGACTTACGGCTGTGCGGATTTCAGGGCCGTCCCAAGCTGTCCTAACTTTCTTTAACGTCGCGGCAAACGACCCACTGATGACGGAGTATTCGGCTTCAGTATCGACGAGAGCGGTCACCACTGTGGCCGTCGATAAGAACGTCGAGGTTGCTAGTTCGCCGTCTCGCATTACAGTTAGGACTTGGCTTCGGGTCACGGCTGCGTCGGCTTGTTCCGCTGCTTCCATGTTGCGTCGTCAGGTCACCTTCGGTAAGTGAGGTTTCGCCGTCAGGGCTTTGCCTTGTTGGCGTTGTGTTCGGAAAGCTTCGTCGCGGCGTCGTCGTTGTCGGAGGCTCTTCGGTAGTTCGGCGCACAGCAACCGCACCTCCATCGGTTGCTGCACTTAGTTTCCTGGATATGGGCTAGGAGACCGGCCCTGTGTGGCGCCAGAGAACTGCCGGGGGTACGGTGATATGCGGCAACTGGGCGACGGCCAACGGGAAGGACTTCGTGGTGTCCATTGAGTAACTGTCAGGTAGTCGGCGACGTCACGTGGCCTTTCTCTTGGCTGCGGACGCGGTGCATTCACAGCGAAGCCACGCAGTCCAATCTGTCGGTACTGGCAGCGGCGGTACGTGTGTCTGGCCTCGGCGCAGTGGTAGCAGAGCGGGCGGTGGTCAGGGGTGCGCCATACGTCTGTCTTCCTCGGCGCACTGCACTGGGCCGCTGGCGAACGGTAGGACGTTGGTGGGGGTGGTGAAGGCAGTGGCATCTGGCGGCGGAAGTGCTGTAGGGCAGCGTTTTTCGCGAGCGCATGGAGGAGGGGCGTGGCGGCGAGCTGCACCAGCATAGCTAATGGCTTGCAGCTAAGGCTCCTTGAGGCTGAGCAACGCCCAGCGATTGCTGGATCTCCTCGCGTACGACGTCCGCGATGGATTCTACGTGAGGCTTGCGCTGAAGGAAGTAAATTTTGCAGCTCTTCTTGCACGATTGCTCGGATCGTCTCCCGCAAGTCAGTGGTTCCAAGCGCTTGAAGGCCAGCGTAGCTGGTAGACGAGAAGCTATGGTTATATTGCCGCGTGCGCATCTTCAGCGTCTTCTCTATCGTAGATGCTTCTGAAATGAATCCGGCGACCGTCTTTTGCGGGTTTCTGATCAGCCGGGCAAAGAGTTCCTGCTTTACTCTTGCAAGAGCAGACGGTCCTTCTCCTCGGACATGTCGGAGTCAGCGTGGCGGAAAATTTTAATCATATCATCAGAGAATAGCGCCACGTTTTCGTTTGGCATCTGCATGCGCGCTTCAAGAAAAGCTGCGGCCTTCTCTTTGCGCACCAGACTTGCGAAAGTGGTGAGGAACCTGGCGCGAAAGACGTCCCACGTCCGAATGCTTCGCTCTTTATTCTCGAACCAGGTCCGAGCAGCATATTCTAAGGGGAACTACACATGCCGAAGCTTGTCATCGTCTGTCAAGTCATTGAAGGCGGCGACCCGGTCAAACCTTTCGATCCAGCTTTCCGGGTCTTCCAGTGGCGAACCACGGAAAGTTGGCGGCTCTTTGGGTTACCGGAGTAGAAGTGCTGCAGGCTGAACGGCGCGGTCGTAGTTGCAGTAGTTGATGTCAGGATCCGAGTCGGCCTGGCTGCTTCAGGAAGAGGCCCGTACTGTGGTTGTAGTCCCCTCTGCCTGCGGCTTGTTCGCTGTTCATGGTTAACGTCCGTGTCTTCTTTGACGCTTAGGCTTGGGTCGCGGCTTTGAAGGAGGCGTCCGGTAAATGGAAGAAACAGCACCTCCACCAGATGTCACGGGGTCGTGACGTGGCCGAAGACAGGAGACTTTGTGTTTGAATTTAACTGTTTACTTGGTGAACCTGTGGCCGGTAAACGGAAAGTCCGATTACAGTAGCAGTCTTGGACTAATAGCGGCGAACGGAGCGTCGGCCGTCGATCAACTACTGACAAGCGGCGAAGTGCGTCGGCATTTATACTCTTGCCATCAAATGTTCTAGCGTTATCGCTGGCGGTGGCGTAGGTTTCAGAATAATCTGTGCAGTTCGCAGAGTGGGCGTGATCTTATCGAAATGATCTACCGGAAGCTTCTCGAAAACTACATGCGTTTTGCGCTGAGAATTGTGTAGTGTTTGGGGGCGATAACAAAACTTGAGAAACTTAATGTGGCAATATATATATATATATATATATATATATATATATGATTCCAAAAAGAAATTCTGTGGGTCCGGTGCAAATATAATTAAGAAATAAAGGAGCATACTTACAAAAATTTCATAGTTGTTTACTCTACGTTTTGCCTTGGCACGGCCGAACGTAGAGTACTCAACTATCAAATTTTCGTAAGTGTGCTCCTTTATTTCATTTTATATATATATATATATATATATATATATATATAGTCCAGTAGATCCTCAGTCAGCGGTCACAACGTGGTTAATTTCGACGTTTCGGCCTAGAGTCTGGCCTTCATCAGGATGAAGGCCAGACTCTAGGCCGAAACGTCGTTATAAACCACGTTGTGACCGCTCACGGAGGATCTACTGGACTATATGCAACGCTACGGCCACTCAACCACCATGCCTGCCTATATATATATATATATATATATATATATATATATATATATATATATATATATATATATATATATATATATATATATATTTATATAGAAAAAGGAGTAATTCACACACAACGAACGTTTCAGCACAGTTTAGTCCGACGTTTCGACCGTGGGACCGGCCTTCGTCTGGGAATACAGGGCATAAAAATCGCGCGCTTATATATGTCAATATTCGAGACCCCCCCAAAAAAACACACATGCTCTTGTGTAACGAACAAGGCTCATCTGTATCAGCACAAAAACGGTTTTCAGTGATCAAAAATATATATCTATACAGCACTGTGTGATGTCACCATTTGTAAGTCATTGGCAGCTGATACGGCTTTGCGGGATACACGTGTGCATCGCGACATTACGGATGTCAAAGCTCTTTTCTTACAAAATGGTTCGCGTGTAAAATATACGCGTTGCCGATGATAAATAATTCTATTATATATATATAAGAATCGCTTTTTCTGTATACATTATCAGCACAGCGCACTCTCTGATAAAGAAGCAGACTAGCGTACACTTGTTATATTGTTGACCAATAAGCTTACGTGGAAGGAAGACACGTCAATGTGCCTGCATCCTCATTGATACCATCTGCTACAGTATTGAACTTGAATATCAGGTATGATTCCCGGAGTTCGCGATCATGGTTTGAGGCGGAAACCAGATTCAAGAATGGTCGCTTTCATTTGATCGAAAGAGTGGCCCGGCATGCGAACGTGTCGTGATAGCGGTAGATGAGGGAATATATTTACATGGGATTTGTGGTTATTAAAGCGTATTCTGAATGGAGTTTCAGTGTGACCAATATATTGTTTCAAACAGGCACTACATTCCAACATGTACACGGCATTATAAGTGTCGCAGTCGAAGCTACCACGAATCGTTAATATAAAGTCCGAAGACGTGCTCGCGGCGTTTTGCGTGGTTTGCATGTGCACACACACTTTGCACCGTGGTTTGTTACAAGGTGCACAGCCACTCTCTTTACGGGTACCAATTTTAGATGACGTTAACATGTCGTGAAGGTTTTTTGACCGTCGGTAAACAACACGAGGCGGAACAGAAAAAATTTTTTGAGATTATCACTTTCGGTTAAGATGTTGTGGTGCCGTTTCAATATAGCAGATACCTTAGGAGCTGATGATGAAAATGTCAGAACAAGGTTAGTTTGAGCAGAGCTATCGTTCCCGTCCTTTCCTTTCAGAATCTCGGTGCGGTTGAGTTGGTCAGCTCGAGTTATGGCATCGTCTATTAGTTTTTCCGGGTATTTTCTTTTTACTAGAGAACTTTTGAGCCTATTACAATTTTCAATGAAATCTGTACGGTCAGAGCACAACCGTTTAAAGCGGTGAGCCTGGCTATAGGGAATTCCTGTTTTGCAATGCCGGGGGTGGCCGCTCTGAAAATGCAGGAGTTGATGTCGGTCAGTGGGCTTGCGGAACAGCTTCGTAGCAAGTTGTCCTTCGGAAATGGTGACTGTGACATCGAGAAAATTTACAGAAGTGCGCGAAAATTGGTGCGAGAACTTAATAGACGGATGGAAATTATTAAACTTTTGAATGAAACCAAGCAGACTTGCTTCATCATGTGTCCAGACAAGAAAAATATCGTCAATGAAGCGCCTATAGTAGAGAGGTTGAAGCATGTTTTTACCTAAAAATTCGCATTCCAGAATGCCCATAAAAATGTTGGCGTAGTTAGGGCCTACTTTCGTACCCATTGAGGTGCCGTTGGCTTGTACATAGTGAATGTTGTTAAACTCAAAATTGTTTAATTCAAGGATAAGTTTCAAAAGAGTACCAAGCGCTTCTTTATCAATAGGTTTATCTAAAGGGGAACTTTCATAGGCCTTTATTACTGCAGAAATACCATCTTTATGCGGTATGTTGGTGTATAGTGATGCTACGTCCAGCGTTACTAACATTGAACCAGATGGAACATGAAGATCTACAATTTCTTGAAGGAAATGGTTGGTGTCTTTGATGAATGACGGAAATGTGGCTGGAATCTTGTTTATGAGGGAGTCAACGTAACGAGATAAATTTTCGGTAACGGTGCCGATTCCGGAAATGATGGGGCGGCCGGGATTATTCTGCTTGTGAATTTTAGGAAGCATATAAAATCTTCCCGCTACGGGACTGAGTGGTACCAAAGAGCGGACTGTCTTTTCATCTAATTTACCATGTTCTAGTAAAGACGTAAGTGCGTCCTTAAGCTTAGATTTAAATTCGCTGGTAGGATCGGAGGGCAAAGCTTTGTAAAAAGTGGCATCTGAAAGTTGCCTCTCGGCCTCGCTTATATAATCAACCGCGTTGAGAATTACAATGGCCCCCCCTTTATCGGCTGGTTTGATGACGATGTCATGGTTTGTCGACAACTGTTCGAGAGCAACCTTCTCTTTTTTGGACAAATTGTGGCGGTAAGGCGCAGTTTTCTTATAGGCAGCGAAAATGTCGCGTTGTACAGCGTTTATGTAAATGTCAAGACATCTGTCGCGATGTGGTGGGGGTGTCCATTGTTTATATGTCGGTAGTGCAGGTCTGGTTTCATTCGGGCTTCGGCGGTCATGATAGTATTCTCTCAGACGCAAATTACGGGAAAAGTTGTGTAGATCCTTCAGAAGTTGAAACTCGTTGAAGCCACCTGAAGCGGGGCAAAAGTTGAGGCCCTTTGACAGAGCACCCATTTGTTCGTTGGAAAGAACTATGTTTGAAAGGTTTACAACGCTGCTATCTATTTGAGAAGACTGGTCTTTCGAATCATTCGAATGTGTTGCGGCGCGTTTGGTCACCTCAAATTCGCGTTCGTGCGTACATAAACCATCACGTAGAAACTTCTTCTGTTTAGTTGTGTTTAACTTGTTCCTCTTACGTTCTTCATAGGCAATTAAACATTCAGACTCATGCACTGCTAGCTTATTTAACAGGCGAGCTTCTGTATGCTGAAGGTCTTGCGTGCAAGATTTATAATGGTCAATAATTATGGGTATGAGATCTAAGGACGCTTTACTTAACACTTCTTGCCATTTGGTTTTGTTAGAGGCCGAAAGTTCAGAAGTAGCTGGTTTAAATCTTATCTGTAAACCTTTCGGGACCACCGAAGCATTCAAGTAGCTCGTAAGTGAGAATACGTGTAGCTCGGAACGAACTCTTTTCTCAATAATTTTCCTAGCTTCTAAAAACTCTCGCGAAGGAAGACTTGAAACATTGCCTTTAAGCGCAGGCGCCTGCCGTCAGTCGGTGGCACTCCCTCGACCGGCGTTCCGGCGGGTAGGGTAGCGATGACCCGTGGTGGCGGGAGCCTCAGTTCGGTTTTGCCGAGTTGTGTCTTGGCTTGAAGAACCGGAGTTGTGTGTAGCACCCACAGGGGACGTTTGTTGGCGTCTCCTGGGGGACGTCGGCGTAGATCGTTCTGGGGGTTCGCAAGGTGGGCAGTCACGCCATGATGATGTAGTTCCTAGGAAACGTTTGCAGCAGAGTTCGCGAATGTGGCTGGCGATGATGGCAACACCTTCGAAGCTTAGATGAAGACCATCAGCTGCCAACACACGTGTCAGGGGCAGCCAGTGGAGACCATGATCGACGAAAAAAACTTTCTTGGAGCGCCTACAGTAGTTGTGCAGCAGTCGGTTGAAGTACGTGGCTTCCATATTGCACCGGTAAACAAATGAAAGGTTGCCGTTGCCATTACGGCGGTTAGGGCAGCGTGGAAGAACGAGTGTTGCGTAAATCCTTGAAATGTGAGGCTTGGCGTTCATAACGTGCTCCAGCAGGGATCGGTATCTTCCGAATGCTACAGCAGCACTTGTTGAAGCGATGTCGTTGGTACCAATGTGGAGAACGAGGGCGGTTGCGGATTCTGGCACAAAGTGAAGTAAAGACCGCACGTCGGAGATATGCGCACCCACTTGAGAGATGAAAGCGGGAGTCCCTCTTGAACATGGGTCGAAATGCTGGTGAACGTACTTGGTCTGAGAATCACCAATGACGACTGTAGAAATTTCTTCTTGGGGATACTTTAAAATGATGTGCTTTGACGTTGTCGTGACAAGAGCCATTGCGGGTAAGTAGAAGGGATTATAGGAAGTATCACGCAGGCTCTGATAGTATAGAAAAAGGAGTAATTCACACACAACGAACGTTTCAGCACAGTTTAGTCCGACGTTTCGACCGTGGGACCGGCCTTCGTCTGGGAATACAGGGCATAAAAATCGCGCGCTTATATATGTCAATATTCGAGACCCCCCCAAAAAAACACACATGCTCTTGTGTAACGAACAAGGCTCATCTGTATCAGCACAAAAACGGTTTTCAGTGATCAAAAATATATATCTATACAGCACTGTGTGATGTCACCATTTGTAAGTCATTGGCAGCTGATACGGCTTTGCGGGATACACGTGTGCATCGCGACATTACGGATGTCAAAGCTCTTTTCTTACAAAAATGGTTCGCGTGTAAAATATACGCGTTGCCGATGATAAATAATTCTATTATATATATATAAGAATCGCTTTTTCTGTATACATTATCAGCACAGCGCACTCTCTGATAAAGAAGCAGACTAGCGTACACTTGTTATATTGTTGACCAATAAGCTTACGTGGAAGGAAGACACGTCAATGTGCCTGCATCCTCATTGATACCATCTGCTACAGTATTGAACTTGAATATCAGGTATGATTCCCGGAGTTCGCGATCATGGTTTGAGCGGAAACCAGATTCAAGAATGGTCGCTTTCATTTGATCGAAAGAGTGGCCCGGCATGCGAACGTGTCGTGATAGCGGTAGATGAGGGAATATATTTACATGGGATTTGTGGTTATTAAAGCGTATTCTGAATGGAGTTTCAGTGTGACCAATATATTGTTTCAAACAGGCACTACATTCCAACATGTACACGGCATTATAAGTGTCGCAGTCGAAGCTACCACGAATCTTTAATATAAAGTCCGAAGACGTGCTCGCGGCGTTTTGCGTGGTTTGCATGTGCACACACACTTTGCACCGTGGTTTGTTACAAGGTGCACAGCCACTCTCTTTACGGGTACCAATTTTAGATGACGTTAACATGTCGTGAAGGTTTTTTGACCGTCGGTAAACAACACGAGGCGGAACAGAAAAAATTTTTTTGAGATTATCACTTTCGGTTAAGATGTTGTGGTGCCGTTTCAATATAGCAGATACCTTAGGAGCTGATGATGAAAATGTCAGAACAAGGTTAGTTTGAGCAGAGCTATCGTTCCCGTCCTTTCCTTTCAGAATCTCGGTGCGGTTGAGTTGGTCAGCTCGAGTTATGGCATCGTCTATTAGTTTTTCCGGGTATTTTCTTTTTACTAGAGAACTTTTGAGCCTATTACAATTTTCAATGAAATCTGTACGGTCAGAGCACAACCGTTTAAAGCGGTGAGCCTGGCTATAGGGAATTCCTGTTTTGCAATGCCGGGGGTGGCCGCTCTGAAAATGCAGGAGTTGATGTCGGTCAGTGGGCTTGCGGAACAGCTTCGTAGCAAGTTGTCCTTCGGAAATGGTGACTGTGACATCGAGAAAATTTACAGAAGTGCGCGAAAATTGGTGCGAGAACTTAATAGACGGATGGAAATTATTAAACTTTTGAATGAAACCAAGCAGACTTGCTTCATCATGTGTCCAGACAAGAAAAATATCGTCAATGAAGCGCCTATAGTAGAGAGGTTGAAGCATGTTTTTACCTAAAAATTCGCATTCCAGAATGCCCATAAAAATGTTGGCGTAGTTAGGGCCTACTTTCGTACCCATTGAGGTGCCGTTGGCTTGTACATAGTGAATGTTGTTAAACTCAAAATTGTTTAATTCAAGGATAAGTTTCAAAAGAGTACCAAGCGCTTCTTTATCAATAGGTTTATCTAAAGGGGAACTTTCATAGGCCTTTATTACTGCAGAAATACCATCTTTATGCGGTATGTTGGTGTATAGTGATGCTACGTCCAGCGTTACTAACATTGAACCAGATGGAACATGAAGATCTACAATTTCTTGAAGGAAATGGTTGGTGTCTTTGATGAATGACGGAAATGTGGCTGGAATCTTGTTTATGAGGGAGTCAACGTAACGAGATAAATTTTCGGTAACGGTGCCGATTCCGGAAATGATGGGGCGGCCGGGATTATTCTGCTTGTGAATTTTAGGAAGCATATAAAATCTTCCCGCTACGGGACTGAGTGGTACCAAAGAGCGGACTGTCTTTTCATCTAATTTACCATGTTCTAGTAAAGACGTAAGTGCGTCCTTAAGCTTAGATTTAAATTCGCTGGTAGGATCGGAGGGCAAAGCTTTGTAAAAAGTGGCATCTGAAAGTTGCCTCTCGGCCTCGCTTATATAATCAACCGCGTTGAGAATTACAATGGCCCCCCCTTTATCGGCTGGTTTGATGACGATGTCATGGTTTGTCGACAACTGTTCGAGAGCAACCTTCTCTTTTTTGGACAAATTGTGGCGGTAAGGCGCAGTTTTCTTATAGGCAGCGAAAATGTCGCGTTGTACAGCGTTTATGTAAATGTCAAGACATCTGTCGCGATGTGGTGGGGGTGTCCATTGTTTATATGTCGGTAGTGCAGGTCTGGTTTCATTCGGGCTTCGGCGGTCATGATAGTATTCTCTCAGACGCAAATTACGGGAAAAGTTGTGTAGATCCTTCAGAAGTTGAAACTCGTTGAAGCCACCTGAAGCGGGGCAAAAGTTGAGGCCCTTTGACAGAGCACCCATTTGTTCGTTGGAAAGAACTATGTTTGAAAGGTTTACAACGCTGCTATCTATTTGAGAAGACTGGTCTTTCGAATCATTCGAATGTGTTGCGGCGCGTTTGGTCACCTCAAATTCGCGTTCGTGCGTACATAAACCATCACGTAGAAACTTCTTCTGTTTAGTTGTGTTTAACTTGTTCCTCTTACGTTCTTCATAGGCAATTAAACATTCAGACTCATGCACTGCTAGCTTATTTAACAGGCGAGCTTCTGTATGCTGAAGGTCTTGCGTGCAAGATTTATAATGGTCAATAATTATGGGTATGAGATCTAAGGACGCTTTACTTAACACTTCTTGCCATTTGGTTTTGTTAGAGGCCGAAAGTTCAGAAGTAGCTGGTTTAAATCTTATCTGTAAACCTTTCGGGACCACCGAAGCATTCAAGTAGCTCGTAAGTGAGAATACGTGTAGCTCGGAACGAACTCTTTTCTCAATAATTTTCCTAGCTTCTAAAAACTCTCGCGAAGGAAGACTTGAAACATTGCCTTTAAGCGCAGGCGCCTGCCGTCAGTCGGTGGCACTCCCTCGACCGGCGTTCCGGCGGGTAGGGTAGCGATGACCCGTGGTGGCGGGAGCCTCAGTTCGGTTTTGCCGAGTTGTGTCTTGGCTTGAAGAACCGGAGTTGTGTGTAGCACCCACAGGGGACGTTTGTTGGCGTCTCCTGGGGGACGTCGGCGTAGATCGTTCTGGGGGTTCGCAAGGTGGGCAGTCACGCCATGATGATGTAGTTCCTAGGAAACGTTTGCAGCAGAGTTCGCGAATGTGGCTGGCGATGATGGCAACACCTTCGAAGCTTAGATGAAGACCATCAGCTGCCAACACACGTGTCAGGGGCAGCCAGTGGAGACCATGATCGACGAAAAAAACTTTCTTGGAGCGCCTACAGTAGTTGTGCAGCAGTCGGTTGAAGTACGTGGCTTCCATATTGCACCGGTAAACAAATGAAAGGTTGCCGTTGCCATTACGGCGGTTAGGGCAGCGTGGAAGAACGAGTGTTGCGTAAATCCTTGAAATGTGAGGCTTGGCGTTCATAACGTGCTCCATATATAATATATATATATATTTATATATATATATATATATTGTGATGAGCGAGATAGAGAACAAGAGACAACACCTAATCCTGGGCCAGCTGCTCTTATTTTCTCTTCTTCTTCCTCTACCTTATTTAGCTGCCCACGCGCCCGAGCTCCAGCGTCATTCTTCGTCTTGACACTCGGCCATGACTGCGCGCGCGCGGAGCTGGCGGCAAAGTTTTTTCTGGGTAGGCTTGGCTGCATCGTGGTGGTCGTCCCGAACCGCAATGCATCATGGAGGGACGGTCTGGGGGAAGCGTCTCTGGTGGATGGCACTGGCTGCCTCGAGCCGGTCGGTCAACACCACGGTTTGCCTCTGCTTGAAGATCTGTCAATGTGTACTCAGGTGGGCGCAAATGGCTTTGTCGCTGCGGTTGAACTCGTCCATGGCCCAACGTTTTCTGACAACTCGTGGAATACCGCTCAGGCGGAAGGCCCTGACTGTTCCGGTAAAGTCACAGAGTAACCTGGAAATGCTGGTGTTAGTCTCACCACTATTGGTGGACTGAACTGCCGTGGGACGCTGTGTGAGGCAGCTGTGTGGACGTTTGCGCTATTTCTCGAAATGAGTTGCGACGCAGCTCAAGGTTGGGCATCAATACGACAGCAGAACTCTCCGATGTTGTCCAGCTGGTGGCTTCTGGCAAACTGTCGCGTGCAGACTTGGTGTGCCGGGAGGAAACAGCACGAGGGCCGGTCCTCGACAAGTTCTCAATAGCAGTGGCCTCAGCCTGGCTAGGTGTCTGGGTTTTCTCAAAGGAAACATCCCTTGGGAGCCAAGTGTCTGCATGGCTGAGCGTATGTGCGTCTTCGAAAATGAATGTATGAGTCGTCTGCAAAGATGGCTGTGTCAGGTTACGGCTGATCTTGTTCGCATCCTCGGAAAGGCCTGCTTTGTGAAGTGGTAAGGAGTGCATTTTGTTTCCGACGATCATGGTCTGGTGGGGTTCAGTTGTGTCTGGTACGATAGATGTGAACGCCTCCATGTCCTCAAACGACAACGAGCGCGAGGACAGTATATCTTGAGGAAGGTCTGGTAGTGGTATTCCCGGGTCTAATAACGATGCAGAGTTCACAACCCTGCAGAGGAGGACTATGGTCACTTTGGTCAGGATCAGCAGCAGGAAACTCCTCGATATACTTCATTTTTCGAAAGGCGTCTATTTGCAAGGCAGAAATGCTCTCATATTCAGTTACTGAATCATGTAAAGTGTGAAGACCCGCTTTCGTTTGGTCAATGATGAGCATGGTGAAATCCACAGGCACGTGCGTTTCATGACGCAGTAGAATGTTCAGTAAGATGGAGGCTGGTGCCTCAGCGTCTACTGATTGGTCTCACGACTCTGGATGGCGTTCATTGGGGCCTGTCGCCAGGCGTTTTGCAAAACTTGCCGTGAGAGACCTACCGGACACAGGCACACCATTGGGCCGCTGCTCCATGACAGCAGAAGTGCCTGCGCAAGGCAGAGTTGCAAGGTCGTGATTGTTCCCTACATCTTCGTCACCGAGAGATGACAGGATGGTAGGGGCTCGAATTGCATCCTCTAGGTCAGGCTTTTTTCGAGTTCCGTCTTGAGAGAAGGTCGAATTGCATGGGCAGGTGGCACAGGGAATCGGACCGAAAGCAGCTACGAGCTTGCTCCACTCCACCCAGGACTGCTGCTTGTAGCCTTCATACCGGTGCCACGCCGCTGCACCTTCCCGAAGACGATCTACAGCCACGGTCCATTTTCGGGATTCCGTCCAGGCCTCGCGCATTGCTATCGCGTTTACGGTTGCCACCCAGCTGTCGGCGTCGTTCCGGACCTCGTGGAATTCCGGTAGTTCGCAGACGGCTGGTGATTGTGAGGTGGCAGGTGGCAACGCAGAGATCACCGACGCGAAGCAGTCTAGCTGGTGTGAGAGCTTGATCAAAGAAGACTGAAGCTCCCTGTGGTGTTCCGGTGTGCTTGCCTCAAGGCCGTACGAGGCAGCTACATTCAACACTGCGTTAATGTCACACAATGCTGGCAACATTGTAGGAGCTCGCTCGGCGATCAACACTGTCAGTTTGTTAGTGTCGGCGTGGATCAGTGCGATGGTACGCCGCAGTTCCACAGCACTGTCACACGAGGCTTCTGAACTGTTTTGGTTCGTGTCCGTGGAGTACGTGGTTCTAATAGTACTCACGGAGGGGACACGGACGTCCAAGGAAGCATGAACAGCGTTTCTTGGCGGCTTATGTGTTGGAAGAGTACCGCACAGTAACTTCAGGCCGTGGGAAGCTTGAGCTGCATTCTCAAAGGACAGGAGCCCGTGCGTATTACGGCCGCGAAATGGTAGCATAGTATCTATTGGTAGCTTAGTGTCCGTTAGGAAGTTTGCGGGTACAAATTGGCCGCAGCAAGCACAGGACCGGGTTAACTGGTGGAACATAGGAGAGGCCTTTGTCCTGCAGTGGACGTAGTCAGGCTTATGATGGTGATGATGATGATGATGATGATGATCCTTTGGGTGATGCCCTGGTACAACAGAGGAGGCATGGACACCGTCCACTGATGGTCTGATGGGCAGCTGAAGCGGCGACCGGGTTGATGACTCCATCGCCAAAGAAGCGTGAACGGCGTTTTTGGATGGAGAAGCCCGCACTGCCGACGAACCACGAAGACACGTACCAGTGGCTTCCCGCAGAGGGTTCACTTGTCGGCTTGCGCTGACGACCGAATCCATCGACAAGGACGGGAGGACGGCGTCCCTTGTGAAATGGCACCGGTAACGTGTACTGCAGCAGCCGAACGGTGCTGCCAGTGGCGGCAGGTGAACAGCTGCCGACGAGGCCTTGACGCCGTCCTAAATGACGAAGCCAGGACGTAAGACTTTTTCATCGACTTCGTCATTGTGATGAGCGAGACAGAGAACAAGAGATAACACCCGATGTTGTTGTTGTTTCCCTGTGCAAATGGCTCGTACCCAAAGGAGGGGAAAGGCCGATTATAAAGTGAAGTTGCCCTGTACTTTCATCATTCCGGCATTCCTACAAAACTTTTGTAACTTAATTTTGATTTGAAATGCCGATATCAACTTTGCAGAAAAAAATAAAGAAAAATAGTGAGACCATAAATTACCAAGAAAACCGTTCAGTTGCAGTGATATATTTCTGAACGGCAAATAAAACATCCTTGTGGCTGAAACCCAGTCTAGAGGCTCCAAATGAAAGAAGATCAGGTTGTGATAATTGCAAGCCTAGTCTTTAAAGAGGTGGTGCTAGTATGCTTTGCCTGAATATATCGAAACGGTGACAATGTAATAAAAAATGGCTGATCGTTTTCTCTTGGTTACAGTAAATACACATAGGGGAATTCCATATACCTGATCTATGCAAGTAAAAATTGAGGGAGGTAACGCGGCAACGAAATTTCGTGATGACAACTTCCATAATCCTTGAATTAGACAGTTCTCTGCGCCAGGGAAACAACAAGTGGTTGTACTCCGGAGAAGCCGTCAGTGCAGGGTCTGATAAATTTTGCCTGATTTTAAGTGTGAAATCGCGCCACCATAATGTATACTGTATGAGGAAATATAGGAATGATTGGTGTCGAAAGCGATGCCTTCGCAAGAGAATCAGCTATTTCGTTTAACAACAAACCTTTGTGCCGTCGTGCCCAAATAAATGAATACTTCGGAGATGACAGGGAACCAGTGATTTAAAAAGTTTCAGTATGGACGAGCGACCAGATGCAGACAGAGAAGAGAACACTGATAATGAATCAGATTTAACTGCTACGACTGCAATGGAAATATTCACCCTTCGCAAAGCTAACATTATTGCCATCAATTCAGCCGGAAAGACAGGAAGAAAATCTGGTAAGCCAAGTGAAAATGACCAATCATTACGGGGCTGTATATTCCAACGCCTGATTTTTCATGTGATTGAGATGCGTCCATTGCTATAATGACATTTGTTGGCAAAGTACTTAAGTGGTCCTGCAATAAACCATTTAAAATGCCTGTCCTGGGCCAGCTGTACTTATTCTCTTGTACTTATTCTCCAGTCGTACAGTTAAGCTGTACTTATTCTCCAGTCGTTCAAGCGCCTGCACCACTGACTTACGCCGAAGCTGCCGCACGAACTCCGTCCTCTGCAGCGGGAATGCCGGCTGTGTATGTTCGCGCAACCCCTCAGCCTCATTTTCAGCACACCATACAGCCTTTCCAGCCACTATTCCGGGCGAGACCCACCCGGGCGAACCGATGGCGCTCACCCGACAACCGGCCTTTCTGCTTTGCTTGTGGTTACGCCGGTCACGTAGCCCGTTATTGCTCTCGAGTACAGCCGGCTCCCATTTCTTCGCCTGTTGCTGGCTAGCTTAGCCGTCCGTATAACTACGAACTGCTGTCTATGCCACTGTCATCTCACCCAGGTTCGTCTGTTCGAAGGTCGCCGTCTCCACGACGTCGTTTCCTGTCCCCCATGCGGCCAAGCTCGGCTGCTCATGCGCGGGAAAACTAGTCGTCGCAGTCCCAAACGCAAGGACTGCGACACTATCGCATTGTAAAAGCTCTCAGAGCCGCCCATCAAATGTCATTGACGTGCTTGTGGACGGTGTTCATGCATCTACTCTTATTGCCGCTGGAGCTGCCGTATCAGTTATGAACGAAAACCTTTGCCCCTTTCTTCAAGAAGTGACGACGCCAATTTCTGGGTTGCCCCTTTGTACATCTAGTTCACATCGTATTCATTACAGCAGGCTGCGCAGCTCGCGTTCTCGTTCAGGACGTTCTGTATGTCGCCCAATTCATCATCATTCCTGCATGCTCTCATGACGTCATCCTGGGATGGGATTTTCTCTCCCGCAGCGACGTCGTCATTCATTGGGCCGCTGCCGAATTCAAACTCTCACCCTTCTCGCATTTGACGCCAGAAGACAGTCCCTCGATGTAACATAATAGCCACCGCAACACGTGCTGATATGTGATGTGTGATATGTGATATGCATCGTGTTACGTCAGCACCAGGTTGCTATAAAAGATGAGTGCGTAGGAAATAAAGGTCGGTGTCTTTCCACGGTATCAAGTGTGCTGTTCTTCCGTCAGCTGCTCTCCGCGAGTTGGCTATGACAGTGGCGACGAGGATTGGATTTTTCGCCGAGACCATCGGAAGTGGTTGCAACGTTCAAGTTTAATTCAAAAATACGTCATTCTGGTGAAACGGCTGAGAATTTCTTCGCTCGCCTGAACAAACTTGCTGACGATTGTGCTTTCGGCTCGTTTCGAGACAGAATGCTTCGTGACCGCATCGCGGCAGGCATCAACGACGAGACAATGCAGCGACGACTGTTGGAGTCACCAGATTTGACCCTTTATACCGCAAAGAAGACAGTTATCGCGATGGAAGCGGCGAACAAAGATTCTTGCGCGCTGTCAACAGCCATGCCAATGACTGTTGCGCCGACTAATGCCGTGTCACGTGATACAGGAAAGCAGAAGCATAAACCAGTTTCATGTTTCCGCTGCGGAGGCGAGCATCTAGCGACGCAGTGTCGACATGCAAGTAGCGTCTGTCACAAGTGTCGAAGCAAGGGGCACCTGGCGCGAGTATGCAAGGGTAAGGCAGTTACAGTTACGAGCGCAGGTGGTTCAGCGTTTTTGTCCCGGAAGCATCAGTCAATCCATACCGTAGACGACGAAGAAAGCCGTTCTGAAACACCGGCACCGCAAGTCTACGAAATGTGGCAAGTGCGCGCACCGGATCACGACGGTAGCCCCTACCGGGTGGAGGTGTCCGTGAATGGAACTTCACTCATTATGATTGATTGATTTGTGGGGTTTAACGTCCCAAAACCGCCATATGATTATGAGAGACGCCGTAGTGGAGGGCTCCGGAAATTTTGACCACCTGGGGTTCTTTAACGTGCATCCAAATCTGAGCACACGGGCCTCGACATTTCCGCCTCCATCGGAAATGCAGCCAACTTCACTCATTATGGAAATTGACACGGGAGCAAGTGTGTCTGTCGTGTCGGAAGAGACCTTTCGCCGCATATTTCCCTCTTGTCGTCTGGAACCGTCAAGCGTCATGCTGAAAGGTTACACCGGTGAGCTGTCCGCGGTGCAAGGCAGCCTGCCTGCGACTGTACGACTGGGAAACCATGAGTGCCGGGACGTGTTGTACGTCGTCCCAGGACGCTGCCCGTCCTTTATGGGGCGTGGCTGGATAAAAGGCCTCGGAAGCGAGCTGCGCAATGTGATGGACGTTAAGGCTATCACGTCGGTTGAGGGACTCGTCGCTGAGTATGCGAGTGTTTTCGACGACGCCTTGGGAACATTCAAGGGAGTGTCCGCGAAAATAACCATCGAAGACAACGCGAAGCCGCGGTTCTTCAAGGCTTGCCCTGTTCCGTTCGCAATAATCGACCACGTCAACGAGGAACTGATGCGCATGGAACGAGTTGGAGTGCTGCGTCCAGTTAAAACTTCGGAATGGGCTGCGCCTATTGTGCCTATCTTGAAGCGGAGTGGCCAGATTCGGATATGTGGCGACTTCAAGGTCACTGTTAATCTCGTGACAGTGCCTGAAAAATACCCGATACCACGCGTTGAAGACCTGTTTTGCCGTCTTAGCGGTGGCGAGAAGTTCAGAAAATTGGACTTGAAGGATGCGTATTTGCAAGTTGAACTGGACGAGGCATCCCGCAAGCTGGTGACAATCAACACACCAAAAGGACTGTACCAATACACGCGTTTGCCTTTTGGCTTCACATCTGCTCCTTCAATTTTCCAGCGGGAGATGGAAAATCTGCTACAAGGGCTCAGACACGTTGTGGTGTACTTCGACGATGTTCTTGTGACTGGACGCGACGACCAGGACCATCTAACAAACCTGGGCCTTGTCCTAAGCCGACTGAAGCAAGCTGGGCTAAAATCGCTTGACAAGTGTACCTTCCTGGAACGACAAGTTGATTACCTGGGTCACGTTGTCACGGCTGCGGGGTTTCAACCCAACCCTGAAAAGGTAGAGGCTGTGCTGAAGGCGCCTAGACCTGAAGATGTCAAGACATTACAGAGTTATCTAGGCGTAGTCAACTTCTACCGCAAGTTTCTGCCGGGGCTGTCTAGTGTGTTGCATCCCTTGAACGAGCTGCTTGTGGCCAAGGCGTCGTGGGAGTGGCGTGAGGATCATGAACGTGCTTTCCAAAGGAGCAAGGAGCTACTTGTTTCAGCAGCAGTGCTTGCGCATTATGACCCCAAGAAACCCGTGGTTCTCGTATGCGATGCGTCACTGTACGGCGTCGGCGCCGTTCTGGCCCATAGAGAAGTCTCGGGGGCTGAACGACCAATCGCATTTGCATCACGAAGTCTCGCGCCAGCCGAGCGAAATTACAGTCACATCGACAAGAAGGCTCTTGCGCTCATGTTTGGCGTAACCAAGTTCCGACAATACCTCTGGGGACGCGAGTTCGAGGCTATTACGGACCATAAACCATTACTGGGCTTGCTTGCTCCCGACAAGCGCGTGCCTGAGATGTGTTCACCGCGTATCATGCGTTGGGCTCTGATGCTTGGTGCGTATAATTACAAGCTCATGTACCGGCCGGGAGCAAGCATTGCCAACGCGGATAGTTTGAGTCGCCTACCACTACCAGGGTACGCTCAACCTGTGGAAAGGCCAGCGGAAGTTTTCATGCTGGAGGCTGCTTAACCTCGGGTGCTACGGTCGACTGTAGTCGCGGAAACTACTTCCAAGGACCCAACCTTAGCGAAGCTACGAGAGGTCTTATGGTCTGGAGCTGAGCTACGTGACCCCGAGTTCAGGTTCTACGTAGATTGAAAACTTCAGATGAGCGTGCAAGAAGACTGTATACTTCTCGGATCGCGAGTGGTCATCCCAAGTGCATTACAGCAAGAAGTGTTGCGACTCCTTCATGAGGGGCACCCTGGAATGACCAAGATGAAGGCTATCGCCAAGAGTCACGTCTGGTGGTCTTCGTTGGACGAGGACATTACCGCGGCAGTTCGCCAGTGTCAGATCTGCCAAGAACACTAGAGGGTTGCGCGGCCGGTAGCGATGACGCCATGGCCGTTTCCGGACATACCATGGTCTCGCCTTCATATTTACTTTGCTGGACCTTTGAAGAACCGCTACTTGCTGATCGTTATCGATGCATTTTCAAAGTGAATAGAGGCCGTTCCTATATCTACATCATCGGCAGAGGCAACTATTCCATGCCTGAGGGTTATGTTTGCTACTCACGGATTGCCAGACGTAGTGGTGTCCGACAACGGACCAGCGTTCGTGAGCGAGGAATTCAAACTGTTCCTGCATCGAAATGGCATCAAACAAGTATTGACACCCCCATACCATCCAGCGTCAAACGGGGCTACAGAACGGGCAGTTCAGTGCATCAAGTCAAAGCTAAAGAAATCGGCTGGAGGGAATTTTTCATGCCAACTTGCCCGTATTCTTTTCAATTACAGGATTACTCCCCACGAAACTACCGGGTGCTCACCAGCGGAGCTGATCATGGGCCGTAAGTTAAAGACTGCTCTAACCTCGTTGCATCCAGACATGAAAGCTAAGGTCTTGCTGAAGCAGCTCAAGCAGAAGATTGTCCATGATGGTGGAGCTCGAACCACACCACCCGCAAGACCCGGAGACTACATCTACGCACGGAATTTCCGTTCGGGGCCAACCTGGTTGCCCGCAAGAGTGACTGACAGAGCCACCGATAACATCGCTGATGTCGTTTTGTGAGACGGTAGGTGTTGGCGGCACCATCAAGAACACCTGCGGCCGAACTTCTCCCCATTTAGTGCGCCTCCTGGACTGCCGCCTGAGCGACAGACTTCTTCACCGACGCCAGTGTTACCGCCTGTGCAACAAGCTACGTCAACCACAGAGTGCGTGTCGGAACGAGCGGGTGTGCAACCGGCTGAGAAACTAGTTCCGCTACCCAGGAAGTGTGAGTCGGAGCAATCGAGTCCAGTTGCTGAGCCGTGTCCTGAATCAGGCAGCGAAAGTGGGACCGCAACACGCGATCGGGGTGTGCCTACTAGCCATGACAGTACGCCAATGCTGCGAAGAAGCACGAGGACAAAAAAACCAGTTGTGCGTTTCTGACCACGAAGGCCGCTAAACTATCGTTGTTTTGTTTGTTGGTGGGGAGGAGTGTAACATAATAGCCACGGCAACACGTGCTGATATGTGATGTGTGATATGTGATATGCATCGTGTTACGTCAGCACCAGGTTGCTATAAAAGATGAGTGCGTAGGAAATAAAGGTCGGTGTCTTTCCACGGTATCAAGTGTGCTGTTCTTCCGTCAGCTGCTCTCCGCGAGTTGGCTATGACACTCGACACTGAGCAAGATTCTCGTGAAAGACGATACCATAGTGCCTCCAAGCTCGACGATGGGTGTATGGTCTACTGCACCGGTATCTCCGACACAATTGCACTCGTTTCGCCATCCGACCGTGCTTCCAGAAAGAAAGAGTTGCTAGTACCTTTCGCGACCGTGCAAATCACCCAGGACAACGCCGCTATTTTGTGACCAACCCATCCCCGTACACTGTTACCTTGGTTCGAGGGGGATCTCTCGGCAGAGTGGAACCAGTCGACGACGCACAAGTCCTGGACGTACCCAAAGACTCGCGTTGTCCCGATTCACGTACCATCAGTGCTGTTTCCACTTCTACTCCGTCCTTTCCTGATGTATTTGGCCCCTACATTGATGATAACCTTACGTCAGTGCAGCGTTCCCAGCTTCTGGACCTGTTGCAAGCATACCGCTCTTCTTTCGATGTCGGGCGAAGTTCTTTAGGTCGCGTATCTACAGTTAAGTGCCAACCACTGGCACGCGTATGCTCGCGTCTACGCGTCAAAAGCGTCAAATGCGCCTCTCGGCGTCAGCGTCGGAGGGGCATACGCGAGGAGGCACGAGGTGTCAATCCGGGCTTGATATTTTTGCCACGTGTACGCTATGTCACCACGCGTACAGCGGCGCCAACCAACCAGGGGCCGCGCGCCAACCAACCAGAGGCCGCGATGCCTCGGAACGTTATGCCTAATGGCTGCCGCTTCGAAGGCACAGTCGAGTGCTGGATGCAAGCACGAAAACTACTCCGAACGTTCCTGGATGACCGCTTCGTAATCTAGAATGACAATGACACGACGAACGACTGCGAGTGCTACCAGCATGACGCGGTTTCGTGCCGAGTTCGAGCGACGCCGACAATTCCAGCGAATACCGGCCGGCTATGCTGGCGCCGGTCCCAAGTGCGATCGTCGGCCTAGCGAAAGAAGCATGTCGGTGTTCTTGTGCTTTGATCTGTGACTTTCTGTGCTAAAAAAGAGTGTAAACAGACTTCGGAGGTTCGAAGGTTTGAGCGTAGGCCCTTGCCTACTGCGGAAGCAATTCAGAGCGGTGTCATCTGCTTCCAGCGCAGGCCTCTACCGTCTAGTTCGTATGAACCAGCACATGCGAGGAAAATCGGCTAAAAAACTCTACGGTAATTTCCGTCGCAACATAGACACCATATACTACGCCCGAAACATCGCGTAGTTCATACGGAGGAGTTTTTATCTGCACTATGTTTGTTTTCAACATCGGTATTCATCATCACTGAAAGCGAACCTCGCACTAGCCAACACATTTCGGTGATGTGAAAACGTACGTACTTATAGCAGTGTATTCGCGGATTGTACGACGCTGAAACATTCGTTGGCTTCGGTGGAAATCGTTTTCGTGTGTTGCCAATCTAATAACAAGCGTGCGCTGGTTGGTAGCAGTGTGAGGTGAATTCGTGTCGGGTACCAGCAACGCTGAAACATTCGGCCGTCAGCGGTCTCATTTCCATTCACGTACAAGACAGAAACTCGAGCGTGCGTTGCTGTGGTGATCGAAAATGAAAGTTGCATGATTAGGTGCTGCTGGTATGGCCTGCTATTTCACTTCTCGCTTCTTCCGCTTCTCCGCCACGCTCAGTAGCACATACGTTGTTTGGAGTCATTCTAACGCACACATTCTTAATTTATAGCTCATTCTGATACTCATAGCTATAGACATACAATGGCGCTTCTCCGTCGTTTTACAGTTTTTTTTATAATGCGCGCTTTGTTTACAGCTGGACAGATAACTACAAACCTTGTGAGACGCACCTGATTTGAAATCAGCTGCACGATGACACGATAGTTGGAAGAGAAGATCACCACATGCATGCACATAATGAATGAAGGTGCACTAGTATGTTACTGCACTTTGTATAGAAGAAATGCAAAAAGTACCTCATGTGACTTATGAGACCTTACCGAACTGTGCATGTATTTTTCTGTTCCTCCAAACTGTATGAGTTGAAGATATTATTCGATGGTTTCGAACATTGAATATTTGTATGTGTTTCCAAGGAGTGTTTTATTTCTCTTCAGTTTATAATATATGCATTAACTTGGATTATATATATGCATGCACTTAAGCATATTCAGTTCATCTGTGCTGGAAAACTTGCCAAAACTTCTGTACAGTGCTCTAGTTCAACCCTATGATAGGTATATGTCCCATCAAAAATTTTGAGCGTGCTTTATTGCATTGGAGGGTATTTTGACAATTGATGACATGAGAAAACCGCAGTGCTTGGCTGTAATCTCAAAACCATTGTCTGTCTCATCAAGAAGTGTCAGATGCATTTTGTAGATGTATAAGGATATTTAAACCACCAGCAAAGTGCTGAAGCCTTCAACAGAGCACTGATCCGCAATCACCATCCAGCTCAGAAGCCATTTGTAGTGCTCTCTAACATGTTCAAATAAAGTTATAAAATACTGGATTGATCTACTTGGTTTGATTCATAATACCAGCGTGTCTGACTTTTTGGAGGCACTTGTATTTTAATAATGTTCTATTTCTCTGATTTCTTCCCGGGGTGCACTGAAGGGTGGTGATATTTGTTTACCTTGGCACACTTATTGTGATATTACTGTTTAACTCCTTTTATTTTGTATATATGTACGCCACTTTTGCAGTATCCTCACATTGGGCTGACGTATTTGAAACTCCATAAATATACCATCTGAAAGTGTTCCACGCTGTACTCGGTTCCAATCTGATCACTAATATCTGTTGCATCATGATGTGTCGGGTGTGTTTTATTGCATTGGAGAAGATTTTGGCTGCCTTCCATGAAGGGTTCAGTTCCAGTATTATGACCGATATCTGTGACTTCATGAAGAGTTTGGCGTGGTTTGTCGTTTAAGAGAATACTTTACCTACAGACAATGTTCAGAAATCTTCCATACAGGGTTCAGTTGCATTTCTATGGCCAATACCTGTCTTATCATGAAAGTTTCAAGTACAGTTACTTGCATTAGAGCATATTTTGACTACAAAAATGCCCAGAGGCATTCTAAGTAGTGCTTCCTTCATTCTTAAGACCAGTATCTGTTGTATCATTAAGAGCCAGATGCGGTTTCTTGCAGTGGAGGATATTTCCAATATGCTTATCAATCAAAAGCCTTCCGCACAGGGCACAATCACAGGCTCTTGACCTAAATCCGTCGCATTATGAAGAGTAGGGTGTGGGTTGTTGCATTGTAGAACATTTCGGCTGCGGACAATGTTCAAAAGCCTTCTATACAGAGTTCAGTTCGAACATTATGGCTGATATCTGTGACTTCATGAACAGTTGGGTGTCGTTTGTCGTTTTAAAGAATACTTTGACTGAAGACAACGTCCAGAAGTCTTCCAGTAGGGATGAAGTTTAATATTACCATTAGGAATTCAGTTCCAATATTATGACCGATATCTGTGACTTCATGAACAGTTGGGTGTCGTTTCTCATTTTAGAGAATACTTTGATTAAAGAAAACGTCCAGAAGTCTTGCATTAAGGTTTCAGTTCTAATGTTATGACCAATATCTGTGACTTCATGAACAGTAGGGTGTCGTCTGTCGTTGTAGAGAATACTTTGACTAAAGACAACGTCCAGAAGTCTTGCAATAAGGTTTCAGTTCTAATATTATGACCGATATCTGTGACTTCATGAAAAGTTGGGTGTGGTCTGTCGTTTTAGAGAATACTTTGACTAAAGACAATGCCCAGAAGTCTTTCATTAAGGTTTCAGTTCTAATATAATGGACCGATATCTGTCACTTCATGAACAGTTGGGTGTCGTCTGTCGTTTTAGAGAATACTTTGACTAAAGACAACGTCCATAAGTCTTGCATTAGGTTTCAGTTCTAATATTATGACCTATATCTGTGACTTCATGAAAAGTTGGGTGTCATTTGTCATTTCAAAAAATACTTTGACTAAAGAGAACGTCCAGAAGTCTTGCATTAGGGTTTCAGTTCTAATATTATGACTGATATCTGTCACTTCATGAACAGTTGGGTGTCGTCTGTCGTTTTAGAGAATACTTTGACTAAAGACAACGTCCAGAAGTCTTGCATTAGGTTTCAGTTCTAATATTATGACCTATATCTGTGACTTCATGAAAAGTTGGGTGTCATTTGTCATTTTAAAGAATACTTTGACTAAAGACAACGTCCAGAAGTCTTGCATTAAGGTTTCAGTTCCAATATTATGACCGATATCTGTGACTTCATGAACAGTTGGGTGTCGTTTGTCGTTTTAGAGATTGCTTTGACTAAAGACAACGTCCAGAAGTCTTCCATGCAAGGTTCTGTTGCAATATTATGACCAATATCTGCCACGTACATCATGAAGTGTCAAACACAATTAGTTGCATTAGAGCACATTTCGACTGTGCAAAATTCCCAAAGGCATTCTACGCAGTATTTGGTTCCTATCTTATGACCAAGATTTGTTGTATCAATAAGAACCAGGTGTGCTTTGTTGCATTAGAGGATATTTCGAACAAACACATAAACCGAAAGCCTGCTATTATGGCCTCAATTGTAGTCTTAGGACTGACGTAAATCTGTCAGATAATGAAGTGGCAGGCGTGATTGTTAAGTTGAGTGCTATAAAATATGATGTGTAAATATACTGAAGGTACTATCATACTCAAGATATTGTTAATAAAATTGGATAGTGCAGGTATAAAAACCCGGTGGTTTGTAAACCTGATCAGGAGGGCAGCCGCCGCCTCATTCACCGAAGAGAGGAGGGGGGAGCTCTATGTCAACTTCACATATTAACAAAATAGGGAGGGAGCGCTAAGTCAGCCCCTACATGAAAGGGGGGGGCACTGCGACAAACTTTTGCCCCCCAATCCTTAAGGAGAACTCTGCACACGCCTATGATACACGTATTGTATGCCAGACGCGAATTTTCATTTGTGGGAGCGGTGCACGCACCGATGTTGATTTCTGGTGCATGCCGCTGTAGTTACTTTGGACACTCGAATGTCAATTACTTCTAAAATAGTCAAAACTGTGGTGGGTACACCACTATCAATTTTTTAACGTGTTCTCATATTCTCTAAAACATATAAACCCTCTCCAGTTAGGAACGTGCCGTTCTGTCTAAGCCAAAAGGTCAAGCGAAATTGTTCAGCAGCCTTGGACGCGTGGGCGTCAACGCGGTTGACGCGTGCCAGTGGTTACGCGCCCTTTTCCTCCACAGGCGCGACTAGACGCTTTTGACGTGTAGGCGCGTGCATACGCGTGCCGGTGGTTGGCACTTTACGGATCGTATCGACACTGGTGCCCATCCACAATTACAGATACGTTCATACCGCGTGTAGCCTGCTGAACGCCGGGAAACTAATGATCAGGTTGACGTTATGCTCCAAAGCGACGTCATTCGGCCCTCGGACAGTCCATGGGCGTCTCCTGTTGTTCTTTTTGCGAAGAAAGATGGTTCTGTGCGGTTCTGTGTGGTTCTGTGTGGACTACAGACGGCTCAATAAGATCACTCATAAGGATGTTTACCCACTGCCGCGAATCAATGACGCAATTGACAGCCTTCACAAAGCCCAATTTTATTCTTCTCTGATCTGCGCTCGGGGTACTGGCAAATACTCATGGCTGATGACGCTCGACCAAAGACTGCCTTCATCCCACACGACAGCTTGTACGAATTCAACGTCATGCCGTTTAGCCTGTGTATTTCACCTGCAACTTGCAGCACATGATGAACACCATTCAGCGAAACTTGAAATGGCACACATGCTCTTGTTAACTCGATGACGTTGTTGTCTTCGCTCCATATTTTTCCACGTATCTCCAACGTCTGAAAGACGTTTTCGCACGTGTGAACAATGCCGGCTTGCACCTAATTCTGAAGAAGTGCCGCTTTGCAGCACGCCAACTCACCATCCAAGGGTACACAGTAAAAATTTTTACTCCCAGAAGTGTGTAAACGAGCTTGTACCGTGGACGACACCCTACAGGTGGTAATTAAGCACCTTCCAAAAAGGGTGCTTTTTTATGCACCTTTAGAATAGGGTATACATGTAAAAATCTGTAGGGTGTTACAAAAACACCCTTCGATGTCCTTCACTTTTTAGCACCCTTTGATGAGGGTGCGAGAAGGGTGCACAAGGGTGTTGAGTGCCCCTGGCAAGGGTGCCAGTATTCTTTTAGACTGCACTAATGAATATCAGCATGCACTGATTACACACTACTTGAAGAAAGTGGTCCTGATTATCAATGGTGTGCCACCTGTCGAGCTCCATTCATTGCGTGTGGGGAAAATTATAAACACGTACAATCGTGTATGAACTTGGGCTGGATCTATATATACTTCACAGTATATGCATAATGCGCGTTACAGAACACGAAGCCTTGCTGCCTTGCATATTGCATTTATTTCATAGGCAAATAAAACGTATAAACTTTTCTTCTGCCACAAAACTTTTTCACCAGATGTGTAACATGTTCACGTATACGTACACTAAACATGCAACACCTCAAATGTTTATTATATTTTTTTCAGTTTAACTTTATTGACAATTCTTTGCAACATACAATTACACTGATTTCAGTTTAGTATACTGCTTCAAGTACATAGAGACTACAAATGAAATACACGCTAATATATCCCTATAATTCTTTCAAGTATCTACAATCGCAGTGGTTTCCAGTTTAATACTCTTTCATGTACACAATTGGTTAATATGAATGAAATACAGGCAAATATATACTTATAATTCTTTCAAATATATAAGATCCCCATGATTTCACTATATACGCCTTCATGTACACAATCGTTCCCAAGAAGTGATGCACACAAAAATATATACGGATAGTGCTTTCAAATGTATACAATCACAGTGGTTCAAGCTTTGTATTCCTGGGTGTATAACAATTGATTTTGAGAAAAGATGTACATGAAACATATACGGGTTTTCGCACATATAACTTTAGCGAACACTTATAAAACCAATACAATGATCAGAAACAAAATAAGCTAAAAACGAACACAAAACTGAGTCAGGACACACAAAAAACAAAAGAGGTAATACATAATTATGGCTAATGACACAGCTGGGTCACTTTATGCCAAACGTCCCAATCATTTTGGTAACCATCTCAAACGTTTACGAAAAATTTGTGCTGCATTGAAAATAGTGAACATCTGGAATATTTAGGAGATGAAAAATATTTGGTCACGTGGCTGCCTTCTGAATTTCCTGGAATGCCGTCTAGGAGTTGTATGTGAAAAATTTTATTTTTAAAGCACCGCTCCTTCTTTCTATGCGAAACTCGGTCTACGTGTTACGTAACAAGAGCCTAATTTGGGCGAGTTGGTTCATCGTGGTTGTGTGCTAGTCACAGCGTGACTTCAGGAAGAGACAAAAAGGACAGGAAATAGCACCGACTGTCAACTGAATTTAATGAATGTGCTACGAGCGCTTTTATACGGAGTACAAGAACAGCGCTCATGCGCGACGACACGTGTGAGCACTACAAAATAATCTTAACTGTGAAAAGAATACTCCCTCTCAGAAAGGATAAGTGAACGTGTAGTGAAGCACTGATCATTGGTTTACCTGATAAGAAATACTTCTACAAACGTTAAATTGGCATTAAGTACACCTTCACTCATCTTTTCCGAGAAAGAGTATTCTTTTCTCGGTTAAAATTATTTTGTCTTGGTCACACATGTGTTGTTGCAGATGAGCCTTGTTCTTGTGCTCAGCATAAAAACGCTCGTAGCACCTTCAATAAAATTTAGTTGACAGCGCTCTTTCCTGTCCTTTTTGCGATAAGATTTTTATTATAGAAAGAATTTCATTTTGTTGCAATTTAGGTATAATGATGAGTTTTCATTGTATCACAACATGGAGCAAATTGCATCTCAATACGGACAAAATCACGATTTTGTGAATTTCATGATATTTTCTCGTATATTCCAGCAGCTTGAGAGGTCTAAAGACATTTTTTCCTCAATATATACCTTCTGTGGAGTATGTATTCACTGCTCAGATATTCATACAAAGTGGAATACTGCAATAAAAAATGCAAACATAACACATTTTGGCTTTATTCTTGGAAGTGAATGTGGCGAAAAAATCGCACTAATATTATTGAGCTTCAAAGACCTTACAGAAGCACATTTATTTAACAGGTAAGCCGAACTTGCTTTAGAAAAAATAAGCGGTAGTTTTAAAACAAAATTTTCCACAAACAGCACATAGACGGCATTATGCCAGGAAAATATAGGCCAGCCACATGAACAAAACTTTTTTATTGCTGAAATATTCTAGCAGTTCACTGTTTTCAACGCAGTAAGTCAGCACATTTTTTTTCAAATACATTTCAGAAGGTCGCCAAAGTGGCTGGGACGTTTGGCATGAAATTGTCCAACTATATTTAAGCAAAATAACTTACACAAATAACAATATTTGTTCATCTACCACGACCACACTAAAAAACGTTGTTCAGGCATTGTGACACTAAAATTTTGAGCGTCGTACTGCTTGAACAACTTCTTTGATAAACTCCAAACTCACGCCGAGAAAAAGCCGCTCAATCACGGTGGTTGTTAAAGGCCTTGCGGCCGTAGACAATGTTGAAAATAAAAAAAATCAACTCATCAGTGCTGTCACTCCTTCGTCATGACTGACACGGAAGATTTTTCGGTCATCCACGTGGAGTTTCAAGAACTAGGCTTGCTCTAGGCTGGGGCCACGGTAGACTACGCAGCACGTCAGCGGCACCTTCTCATCCTGTAGTAAGAGCAATTATGACTTCTCATAAAAGAATATTCGTGGTGTTCTGGCAGCACCATATATAAAGAATGTGTAACGTGTATCCTTTGAAATGGCGCGTATTTGACATTATATTGAACTCGAAGCATACAACCCATACATTCCAATAATTTCGTAAGATAAAGATAAGAGTTTACACTTCATATCAATTCAGGAATTTGCATACAGCAAATTCCAGAATTGAAGTGATGTAAGACTACAGCTCAAAAATGGCACATACGAAAGCCTGAACTCACCTAAGAATCAAATCCCTTCTAGGGCAGTGAGCCAGTGTGAAAAACAATTCTTATAGTACAACGTTCAGAACATGTAGCATTAATCAAAACGCACAAGGAACTTACCTCTTCATGTATAAACATGTATAAACAGTGCAGGCATCTCTGCTTTCTCTTTTACATGAGAACAAATGATCTTGGGCGTGGCACTAGCGAAGAGGTCTGCAAAAAAAGTAAAAGATTTACTGACTTTAATCATGCCTCTAACAATCTGAGGAATTGTGACAATTCAGCAATCAGTGCAATTCTGGCTGCCTCTATAAGCACCTCAAAAATGGACAATTTTCTCGTTCTTTCTACCCTCACAAGAAGCTCTGTCAATGGCATCTAATCCAAATTTGACGCTGTGCTTCATATTTGCCTGCTTTCTAGACGTAGGGCTGCGAACATGTTTGTGCACCTAATCTAGCACAGAAATTCGTCATCTATAATTCAATCATCATAATTCATTGTAATTCGATAAAGTATGTGATAGCTCGTCCAGTTAAAGAGTTGCGGGCCTGCAATAGGCACTGCCTATCACGTATGAAAGTATTTCTCTTTAAAAAATATTCAAAGCTTGCTTTCAGATAAAGCGTCTGGCATAATTCGACAACCAAGCCCATCCTCTGATGGCAATCAGGGGCACGCCATTAGCGATCATTGACCACGGGATTTACAAACGTAACCTGTGCCTAAATACTCAGTTAAACACAATCAAGCAAGTAGGAGCGCTCGAACGACACCAACGCGCGCGGACGTCGTCTACGTTGCAGCAGCTATGGCTTGTGCTAGAGCTACCGCACATAGCTCCCAGAGTCACGTATACTCTCTCGATTCTGTTATAACGTCCAACGTTATCGAAGATGAAAGCAAAGCACGGAAACAGCAAACAGAAACGAGGGAAGACAATGCACGGCGATGGCCATACAACGTGCCTTTGGAAGTCTACTAGATCTTTTCCTGTTGCTGGTGACACGTGTCCTAAATATTTTAAAAGACCCACGCGCACGTGCTGGGAGCATCGCGGCCTATCAGCACCTCCAACTATGCCGTCTTTAAGCAAAAAATAAAAATGCCATTTCGTACAGTGCGCCTTTGTACATAAATTTTTTCTTTTTCTTTCTTTTTTTAGGCTTCCACCTACAGAAGCACGCTGCACATTTGAGTATTATTGGAAATGTTATTACGATGTAGCCTAAAGCGCATCTTGAAACAATATCAATCACTTTGACCAGTGTAGAGACAATGTGCGATCAGCAACGAATCGCGCCCTTGTTAAGTGATCACATACCTCACTGTATGAGTGATGCAGGCACTTACACAACATCGCGCATAGCAGTGCGAACTCGTTAAGTCACACGTTTAATCGCGCATCTGCAACAGGCCCGCGAACGCATGCTGTTGTAAATGGCTGGCAGCCTACTTCGGCAGAGCTGCTGCAGGCGCCCAGCTAGCGCTGTATGATTACTACCTACGAAAACAGTACACTCACCGTTAACAGGCCCACCTTGTCCGTGTCCACCGCTTCATGAATATTCTTTAGTCTGAGCGTCACTTCGAACACAGTGTCATGCGTGACCACCATTGAAGATGCACCTGTTCGCTAGAACTCACACAGCGACCAAGACCCAAGACCAACGCAACGCATTTGAAAGACGGATGAGACAGAGAGAGAAGGAGGAGGCACTGGCGGCGGCGCGGCATCTGTCGACGCAGGTGTTCGGTGACGCAACTATGTGCTTATCTACACCGCCGTTGTGGGGGCAACGCTGGCCGGTGTGAGCGGGGGGCGGGGGGATCGGGAAACCCGCCAAGACGGCGCCGAAAGGCAAACGCTATGGCACATAGGGCGGGCGGCGGTTCGCCACGGAGGGCAGTCGAATTGCGCTTCAAGAATGACTCCTTGTAAATGGCAACTCTCCTTCCACTCAGCCGCACAGCGGCACAGGTTATTTACCAGCCTCTGGTTCTTTGAGTATTTTCACGGAATGCGACTGCAGTGGGCGAAAAATGGTGAAGCAAAACTTGCGGAAAACGAAGTGCACGCTGGAATGGCCAGAAGCAATAATTATTTCGTCCTCGGTGGCATTAGCGGGAGAGCATCGCTACACCTTTTTTCAGAGGAATTTCTTTTCGCATTGTCCGTGTCTGTCAATTCCGCGTATGGTGCCGCAAACACTGAATGCGTAGTCGAAGCTGAGACAAATAATTCCACAGTCGCGGATGTTTAGAAGGCTTGTCACGCACAACGAAACGCGCCGAAGTTGATAAAACAAACTTTTTGCTGACCACATGATCAGCACATAATTCCATATGGTTGCCCAATGAGCTAGCTAAACACCTGTAGCAAAAGCAGGGCACGTTCATTTTAAATGTTAATACAAACCATGGTTGTGCATAAGTGCAGTGATAGCTTTCCGTGTGAATTGGTCATAACCCACGTTTTCGAGCGTAGAGGCGCCTCAGCGGACCCAATCAGCTACCACAGCAAGTTCGTAAGCAACGATGAGGTACGGAAATGTGCAGCTGTTTTCCATGTACTGAATAGTCCGTCTACAGTGCGTTGACCACCGCCATTCCTTAACTCACCTTCCATATAGACTCCCAGTCTGAACACGTGTGGGACCTTTAACACTAAGAAGCAGTGCCCCCCCCCGCACACACACATACACGAAATTTGAGAGCGCGCGGGCTGATACACACGCATACTTATTCACAGGCGCACACACATACACGTATACACACACACGGCCACACACACACGCGACCGTAAACGCACGCATGCATGGGCGTACACATGTGCACAGGCACGCTTAACACAAGCGTGGACTCGCACATACACGCGCACGCACACATACACGGGTGTACACGCAATCGCGCTTACACGCGAACACATGCGCAGGCTCACGCACACACACCCATACTCGGGCGAACATTATGTTCCTGTACATAATCCATAGCAAACATGTAGCGTATAACCAACGCTAAGGTGAGCTTTCGTAACATGAATTGCAGTAAATTGCCATTATAGATGAAACGCAATTTGCTTCTGCTTGCATTCTGCTGTATTCAGAGAGCACCTTCACACATTCTAAGTCTACGCCGTCATTTAATGCAAGGTCCACATATCCGTGCAGTAGCTACGCTGCTCGGCCGCCAATCCGAAGGTCGCGGGTTCGATGCCGGTCGTAGCAGTCGAATTAAGACGGAGGCGAAAAGGTAGAAGCCTGTGCACTGTGCGATATCAGCCCCCGTTGAAGAACACCAAATGGTCAAAATCTTTAGAGCTTTCCACTACGACGACCCTCATAATCATATCGAGGTTTTTGAGACGTAAAATCCTAAATATTATAATAATGCTTTCTTCTTATGCTGCATATTCCATCTGATGAATCGTCACCTACGCCCTTCTCAGGCACAAAAGCACCCTTAGAGCCTATTTTAGGGTGCTATCGAGGCAAGCACCCAAACAAAGGGGTGCTTTTTTTCAATCGACCATTTATGGGTGTAAAGGGTGTTGCAAAGGGTGCTTTCTCGTGAAGGCACCCTTTTTACACTCTTTTGGGTGTAAACATTTTTACTGTGTACGTCGTGTCCAAGGATGGCATTCTTCTTGACCCAGCCAAGCTTCGGGCCGTGGCCGATTTCCCAAAACCTGCGTCCGTCAAAGAACTGCGTAGCTTCTTGGGCATGTGCTCATACTTCCGATGCTTCATACAAAACTTTGCCACGATCATATCACCACTGACGAAGCTCCTTGGAAGTAACAGGCCCCTCAATTCGTGGTCGTCCGAGTGCGACGGCGCGTTCGTAAAGCTCTCCCATTTGTTGACGTCTTCTCCCACACTGTAAAAACCCATTTTAAACCTAATAGGTTTAAAATGGGTGTACACAATAGAATCACCCATATGAAAACACTTTTTACACACTATTTTTAAAGTTTGAGGTGTCCGTGAATAAAACACCCTCAAAACACCCCATTTACAACCCCATATTTCAGTTGTTATGAACAAGGCTACAAATAGTTATACGATATGTGGGGTTTACCGTCGCAAAATCACCATATGATTAATAAAGACGCTATAGTGGAGGGCTCCGGAAATTTAGTCCACCTGAGGTTCTTTAACGTGCACCGAAATCTGAGCACACTTGCCTACAAGGCTACAAATGCACGACATTCTTGGGCAGTTTCGCTTATATAGTGAGTATACATCAACCATCTTCATACCAGGAAGGCTACTACTACTAGCTGCTGGCGGGTCTAGTAATAAATAAAAGCAGGAAGTAATAGGAAGGAAACGCAGTTTTCATCGGTAAAGCACGCAAACTACTATAGGATGGAAGATACAATAGGAGTGCCCCTTCTTCAATAGAGTAAGGGCCAATTCTCATGTATCTGTTTCTTTCATCTGTGTCATATGCGTGATTAGTCAACACTCACAAAGTACACTGATTCGCCTGAACAAGGTTATGTTGCGCACATTAGTGTAGCCATGCATGGAACACTTCTCCCCTCTCCCCGTCCCCCATAAGATCGAAGCTTTTAATGCTGAACTTAAAACTTCCGCCGCCTGCTAAAACAAAACAAAAAAACAGCACAATTGTTTAGCCATAACCACGGCGTCAGCAGGCCACCAGGTCCCTTAAGAACGAACATTGACGTCATGTATTTTAGCAGGCACGTTTTATTTATTTACTGTAGCGAGTGTTTCTCTTCATGTGTCCTTAAAAGTGTCTCATGAAAATTAGGAAGAGGACACCGACCATAAAAAATGCAGAATAAGGACATTTAGGTGACCTTGACGCAGCCTTGCTCACAATGACGGGAGCCTTGATGACTGAATTGCGAACAAAGCTCTCCTCAGGGGAGCCGAAACGCATTCTCTAGTTCTCTCTTTCTCTCTGTTATTTGTGAATCCCCTTTTTTTAATCTATGTACCTCCCCCAGCAGACGTGCTTCCGTCAAAGCCTTGACATTGTAGGTAGTGAGAAAACAACATTGATGAAATATTTTTAGCCGCGGTCTTGTTCTAAGAACTGCAAGCTAAGTACCAATGCATGGACGCAACGTGAAGACAAAAGTAGTATTTAGTAGCAGGTTAAGAAAGTAGCAGCAGGTCAGTATACTTATTTACTGCGCACCAGAGCGTTCCTCTTCTTTCGCGTTATTGCTTGCTGCATAAAAGTGTGAAGATTCGCGTATGCGCTTCGTCTTCGTCTTCCTAGCAGTACGCACGTGGCAATATGTTCTCATCGAATAGTGTGACGGCCGATGCATGCAATGTTGCAATGTCTTTACCGATATGAAAGTGCTGATAAAATAGCCTGCGTGACCCTGAATGTGCAGCCTCTAAAGAGCCATAGAGCTAAGCAAAAAGAATCAGCTTAGCTGTTTTACCAGTATTCACAACATTAGGTTGGTGAAGGTGCACTTAATATTGCTCCTGAATATTACAAATGCGCGTTCTGACTTGTAGCTCATGCTGGCGGCACTGCACCGTCACAATATTCACTGCGATTGAGAAAGATGCACTGTTAAAAGAGTATAAAGCAACAGATCACTGCTGCAAAAAAAAGAAAAAAAACAGCGCCCGCGCTATCAGTACAGCGCCGGAGCTAGCATTAAACCGCATTTAGCCGGTCTGAGAGCGCACCGACGCCATGAAGTCTCGTCGCCTAGACAACCTTGGCTCCCCGGGATTGCTGGGTGCGCCGGCGCAGAGCGTGGGGAAGGAACCGACATCGTCTTACATGTCACTGCGTGCGTTGGCGCAAAACACTCCCATGTGTGTGTGTGTGTGTGTGTGTGTGTGTGTGTGTGTGTGTGTGTGTGTGTGTGTGTGTGTGTGTGTGTGTGTGTGTGTGTGTGTTGTGCGCGTGGCTTCTCGATCGGTAGAGTTTATTAGTCGGTGTTTATTTTGAAATGTTTCGGCGCTTTGTGCTCTACCTGTGTGTTCTGTCAGTGCTGATTATTGCGAAGGTGACCATCCTGAAGGCTGGACCTGTGGATTCATTTTGTGGAGCAATCGAAGTGCAATGGTGAGTATCGTTCTCACGTTGTTTCATTCAGCGCTTTGTTAACTGAGTTAGCACGAGAATAACCCCTTCAAACAATTTTGTTTTCTACTAGTTGAAGACAAATCAGCATTTGCTTACTTAGCGAGAATATTTGTTCGAACTGTTTCACGGGGATGATGGCGAAGTATGATTGTGGGCAAGTTTTGTTTGTTTGGAGTACACAGTAAAAATTTTACACCCGAAAGGTGTATCTTCGCAACACCCGTTAACACCCATAAATGGTCGATTGGAAAAAAGCACCCCTTAGTTTGGGTGCTTGCCTCGATAGCACTCTAAAATGGGTTTTAAGGGTGCTTTTGTGCCTGAGAAGGGTGTAGGCGACGATTCATCAGATAGAATATGCAGCAAAAGAACACGTACTTATAATATTTGGAATTGTACGTCCCAAAAACCTCGATATGATTATGAGGGTCATCGTAGAGGAAAGCTCCAGAGATTTTGACCATTTGGTGTTCTTTATTGGTTGCTGATATCGCACAGTGCACAGGCTTCTACCTTTTCGCCTCCGTCTTAATTCGACTGCCACGGCCGGCATCGAAACCGCGACCTTAGGATTGGAGGCTGAGCAGCGTAGCTACTGCACGAATTTATTTTATTTATTTATTATATCTCAGGGTACACAGTACATTTTAGAGGGGAAGGGCATGCACAACAATGAAAAAAAAACAAGGAATACAAAGCAAATGGCATAAAATGTCACTTATTGGGGTACAAAGATGATTACTCCTAACAATGAACATCATAATAAAGCAAATGATAACACTAATTTTATTTTTATTACATGGTGAAGGCACAAAGCAATACAAATAAACTGTTCAACATACATACAGGGGGTAATTAGGTAATCATTGTTTTAAGGACATTCTTAAATTGAATGGGTTCAAGGATGCTCGTTATTGATGCAGGCAGGGAATTCCATTCATTACAAGTTCTTGGAAGATATGATTGGGCATATGTTACTGTGTTGCAATGGGGGACTGTGAGTTTTCGTTGGTGATTACGGCGAAGAGAAATGAAGGGAGGAGCTTGGATTAAACGGGAACGGAATTTCGAATTATGATAGAATACTTTATGAAACAGGCAAATGCGAGTGCGCTTTCGACGGGTGACTAGTGGGATGAGGTTTAGAGATACCTTCATTTGAGGGACACTAGCTGGACGATGGTAGTTAGCAAAAATGAAACGAGCTTCACGATTTTGAATGGATTCCAACACGTGTGATAAATACCTGACCGGAGTTCCAAACAGACGAAGCGTATTCCATTTGAGGACGTACGTATGTGGTATATAGTAATGACTTTAGTGACGATGGAGAGAGAAAGAAGTTTCTTCGAAAGTAACCCAGTGTTTTATTAGCTTTGGACGCTATATATTCTGTTTGTAATTTCCAGGACAAATTGTTAGCTATGTGGACGCTGAGGTACCGGTAAGATGTTACAGTTTCAAAGGGGTGACGAATATTTTAAAGAGGCTGTCTTGTACTTTGTTCAGTTGGCTGGTTTAACTGAATACTTAGCGATTCTAAAAAGTCTTTTTTTCCTGTTAGAAAGTTGGTTTAAGTATCTGTTATACCATGGAGCTTGGTTATTGGAGTACACCCGGCGAAGCGGGATATGGAGATGAATTAGTTCAGACACTTTATAACGGAACAAACACCAATTAGTTTCTACTAAGCGCCCAAGATAACCTGGTAAGAAAATGTCTAAAAAGGAGCACAGTTCATTATTAATGGCTAGATAGTTACCCTTGTTGTAGTCTCTGATGTTCTTGGACTGTTTTACTGATGGTGCATGCGACAAATCGAATGTGAAATCAAAAACTAATGGTTGCTCAGGCCAGACATGTGCAATACGGGTGACGTGACAGTCTCTTATGATGTTAGTACTAGGTCTATAAGGGAAGAAGTTTGAGTGACACGTAAGGGTGAGGTGACGATTTGTGTTAAACCAAAATCCATGCAGGTGGTGATAAACTGGTTGGCCTCTGTTGTCGGTGGGTTGGTAAGTGGGCATGCGTGCAACCAATCAATATTCGGGTAGTTGAAGTCCGCCATTAGTATGAGTTCTGAAATGGGATAACGAACCGTTACTTGATTTGGGCAGTCGTGCGAGGTATCACAAAATGACGCATCGCTTGATATGTGGTCCTTGTGTTAAATGACGGCTTAATTGACTAAGAATGTGTGAAGGTGCTCTCTGAATACAGCAGAATGCCAGTAGAAGCAGATCGCGTTTCATCTCTATTGGTAATTAACTGCAATCCATGTTACGAAAGCTTTCCTTAGGGTTGGTTATAAGCTACATGTTTGCTATGGATTATATACAGGAACATAATGTTCGGCCGAGTATGGGTGTGTGTGCGTGAGCCTGCGCATGAGTTTGTGTGTAAGCGCGATTGTGTGTACACCCGTGCATGTGTGCGTGCGCGTGTATGTGCTAGTCCATGCTTGTGTTAAGCGTGCCTGCGCACATGTGTATCCCATGCATGCGTGTGTTTACGGTCACGTGTGTGCGTGTGGCCGTATGTGTGTAGACGTGTATGTGTGGGCGCCTGTGAATGAGTATGCGTGTGTATCAGCCCATGCGCCCTCGAATTTCGTATGTGTGTGTGCGGGTGGGGGGGGGGGCACTGCTTATTAGTGTTTAAGGTCCCATCTCTGTTCAGACTGGGAGTATATATGGGAGGTGGCTTAAGAAATAGCGGTGGTCAACGCACTGTACACGGACTATTCAGTACATGGAAAACAGTGGCACATTCTCGTACCTCATCATTTCTTACGAACTTGCTGTGGTAGCTGATTAGGTATGCTGTGGCGCTTCTACGCTCGAAAACGTGGCTTATGACAAATTTACACGGAAAGCTGTCACTGCACGTATTCACAACCATAGTTTATATTAACAACTCTTAACAAGAACGTGCCCTGCCTTTGCTACATGTGCTTAGCTAGCTCATTGGGCAACCATATAGAATTATGTGTTGATCATGTGGTCAGCCAGATGTTTGTTATAACAACCTCGGCACGTTTCATGGTGCGTGACAAGCCTTCTAAACATCCGCGACTGTGGAATAATTTGTTCCAGCTTCGACTACGCATTCAGTGTTTGCGGCTCCATAAGCGGAATTGACAGGCGCGGACAATGCGAAAAAAATTCCTCTGAAAAAAGGTGTAGCGATGCTCTCCCGCTAATGCCACCGAGGCCGAAATAATTATTGTGTCTGGCCATTCTAGGGTGCACTTTATTTTCCGCAAGTTTTGCTTCACTATTTTTCGCCCACTGCGGTCGCATTCCGTGAAAATAATCAAAGAACCCGACGCTGGTAAATAACCCGCGCCGCTTTGCGGCTGGGTGGAAAGAGAGTTGGCACTTACAAGGAGTCATTCTTGAAGCGCGATTCGATTGCCTTTCGTGTCGAACCGCCGTATGCGCCATAGCGTTTGCCGTTCGGTGCCCTCTTGGCGGGTTTCTCGCTCATCCCACTCACCCCGGCCCGCGTTGCTCCCGCAACGGCGGTGTAGGTAAGCGAATAGTTGCGTCACAGAACACCTGTGTTGAGAGCTGCGGCACCGCCGCCAGTGTCTCCTCCTTCAATCTCTCAACGTTGCTCTCTCTGTCTCATCCATCTTTCAAATGCGTTGCTTTGGTCTGGGGTCTTGGTCGCTGTGTGAGTTCCAGCGAACAGGCCCATCTTCAATGGTGGTCACGCATGACACCGTGTTCGAAGTGACGCTAGGATTAAGGAATATTCATGAAGCGGCGGACACGGACAACGTGAGCCTGTTAATGGTGAGTGCACTGTTTTTGTAGGTATTAATCATACAGCGCTCGCGTGGCGCATTCAGCAGCTCTGCCGAAGTAGGCTGCCAGCCATTTACAACAGCATGCGTTCGCGGGCCTGTTGCAGATGCCCGATTAAACGTGTGATATAACGAGTTCACACTGCTATGCGCAATGTTGTGTGAGTGCCTGCATCACTCATGCAGTGAGTGATAAGATCAATTAACAAGGGCGCGATGAGTTGCTGATCGCACATTGTCTCAACACTGCTCAGAGTGAGTGATATTGTTTCAAGATGCGCTTTAGGCTACGTCGTAATAACATTTCTTATAATACTCAACTGTGCAACGGGCTTCTGTAGGTGTCAGCGTAAAAAAAAGAAAGAAAAAGAAAAATGTATGTACAGAGGCACACTGTACGAAATGGCATTTTTATTTTTTGCTTAAAAGCGGTATAGTTTGAGGTGCTAATATGCTGCGATGCTCCCAGCACGTGCGCGTCGGTCTTTTAAAATATTCAGGACACGTGTCACCAGCAACAGGGAAAGATCTAGTAGACTTTCAAAGGCGCGTTGTTGTGGCCATCACCGTGCATTGTTTTCCCTCGTTTCTGTTTGCTGTTTTGGTGCTTTGCTTACATCTGCTATAACGTTCGGCATTTTAACAGAATTGAGAGAGTATACGTGACTGTGGGATCTATGTGCAGTAGATGTAGCTTAAGCCATGGCTGCTGCAACGTAGACGGCGTCCGCGCGCGTTGGTGACGTTCGAGCGCTCATATTTTCTTGATTGTGTTTAACCGAGTATTTAGGCACGGTTTACGTTTGTAAATGCCATGGTGAATAATCGCTAATAGCGTGCCCCCGATTGCCATCAGAGGATGGGCTTGATTGTCGAAATATGCCAGACGCTTTTTCTGAAAGCAAGCTTCGAATAATTTTTTAAAAAAGAACTACTTTCATACGTGCTAGGCAGTGCCTATTGCACGCCCGCAACTCTTTAATAACTGGACGAGCTATCACATCTTTCATTAAGTTACAATGAATTAAGATGACTGAATTATAGATGACAAATTTCTGTGCTAGATTAGGTCACATAATGCATGTTTGCAGCCCTAAGTATAGAAAACAGGCAAATAGGAAGCACAGCGTAAAATTAGGAGTAGGTGCCTTAGACGGAGCCTTGTGAAGGTAAAAAGAAGGAGAAAATTGTCCATTTTTGACGCCCTCATAGAAGCAGTCAGAATTGCACTGATTGCTGAATGATCACAATTTCTCAAATTGTTAGAGGCATGATAAAAGCCAATAAATCTGTTACTTTTTTGCAGACCTCTTCGCCTGAGCCAATTCCAAGATCATTTTTTCTCATGTAAGAGAGAAACAAGAGATGCCTTCACTGTTTGTACATGAAGAGGTAAGTTTCTTGTGCGTTTTGATTAATGCTACGTGTTCTGAACGTTGTACTCTAAAAATTGTATTTCACACTGGCTCATTACCCTATAGGGAATCTGATTCTCAGGTGAGTTCAGGCTTTCGTAAGGGTCATTTTTGAGCTGTAGTCTTACACTTCACCTCAATTCGAGAATTCGCTGTAGGCTGGAAATTTATCTTATCTTTATTATACGAAATACTTGGAATGTATGGGTTGTATGCTTCGAGTTCAGCGTAATGTCAATTGCACGCCACTACACATTCTTCCTACATGGTGCTGCCGGAACAACACAAACATCATTTTATGAGAAATCATATTTGCTTTTATTGCAGTACGAGAGGGTGCCGCTGACGCCCTGCGTAGTCTACCCCAGCCCCAGCCTAGCGCAAGCCTAGTTCTTGAACCTCAACGTGGATGACCAAAAAATCTTCCGTGTCAGTTGTGACGAAGGAGTGACAGCACTGATGAGTTGATTTTTTATTTCCAACATTGTGTACGGCCGCAAGGCCTTTGACAACCACTGTGATAGAGCGGCTTTTTCTCGGCGTGAGTTTGGAGTTTATCAAAGAATTTGTTCCGGCAGTACGACGTGAAATTATTGTCTCACAATGTCTGAACAACGTTTACTAGTGTGGTCATGGTAGATGAACAAATATTGTTATTATTGTAAGTTATTTTGCTTAAATATAGCTGGACTATTCCATGCCAAACGTCCCAGCCACTTTGGCGACCATCTGAAATGTATTTGAAAAAAAAATGTGCTGAGTTACTGCGTTGAAAACAGTGAACTGCTAGAATATTTCAGCGAGAAAAAAGTTTTGTTCATGTGGCTGGCTTGTGAACTTCCTGGCATAATGCCACCTGGGTGCTGAATGTGGAAAATTTCTTATTAACTGTACCGCTTTTTTTCTAAGGCAAATTTGGACTACAAGTTAAGTAAATGTGCTTGTGTAAGATATTTGAAGCTCGAAAATATTAGTTCAATTTTTTTGCCACATTCGCTTCCAAGAATCAGGCCAAAATGTATTCTGTTTGCACTTTTATTGCAATATTGCACTTTGTATGAATATCTGAGCGTGAATACTTAATATACAGAAAGTATATTTTGAGGAAGAAATATCTTTACACCTATCAAGCTGCTGAAATATACGAAGAAAATATCACGAATTTCACTAAATCGTGATTTTTGTCCGTATTGAGATGCAATTTGCTACATGTACTGATACAATGAAAAGTCATCAATATACCTAAATTATAAGGATATAAAATTATTTCTATAGTAAAATTCTTATCACAAAAAGGACAGGAAAGAGTGCTGTTAACTGAATTTTATTGAAGGTGCTATGAGCGCTTTCATACTGAGCACAAGAGCATGGCTCAGATGAGCCATGCTCATCTGACCCATGCTCTTGCAACAACGTCGCTGTTTGCAACAACGGCAGTACGTCGTTGCTCTTGCAACAACGTTTGCTCTTGCAACAACGGCAGTACGTCGCTGTTTTCGCGGCCGGCGTACCAGTGGCTGGTCTACGGGAAAGCTTCGCGCTCTCGGACGGAATTCGTGAAGCCGCCCCTTCCCCGGATCTTCCATTATCGGACGGAATCTGTGCTGTTGCCCCTTCACCAGACCTGCCAGAAACAGCTTGCTGGGACCTGATCAACATCGTCGAGCGCCACCTGCAGCACCACCAGTGCGCAGCTGCGACATCAACGTCATCTCGTCCGGATAGGATAAGACCCAGCATCGAGCACTATCACTGCAGTGGGCACGGAAGCGCGATGGAAAGAACAGCCAAAGGCTTACGCACCTGTCTTTTCGTCTTGCAGTACGTCGCTGTTTTCGCGGCCGGCGTACCAGTGGCTGGTCTACGGGAAAGCTTCGCGCTCTCGGACGGAATTCGTGAAGCCGCCCCTTCCCCGGATCTTCCATTATCGGACGGAATCTGTGCTGTTGCCCCTTCACCAGACCTGCCAGAAACAGCTTGCTGGGACCTGATCAACATCGTCGAGCGCCACCTGCAGCACCACCAGTGCGCAGCTGCGACATCAACGTCATCTCGTCCGGATAGGATAAGACCCAGCATCGAGCACTATCACTGCAGTGGGCACGGAAGCGCGATGGAAAGAACAGCCAAAGGCTTACGCACCTGTCTTTTCGTCTTGCAGGTTAGTTACCTTTCTAAACTGCCTTGTCGTAGCTTCCGATCTGATGAACCCTTTATTGTTGTGCTTCCGTGCCCACAAGCCGTTCTCTTGCCTTTTTGTTCTTTGCTACTACTTCTTTGTGGGGATGTAGAAAGCAACCCAGGTCCTGACAACTTAGCAGAACTAGTGAAAACGATGAAGGATTTGAACGAACGTACAAAAGAATGGAATCAGCGCAAACAACAATATTGGACACCGTATCTGTGTTAAAAGAACAACAACAGTCAGTTTCAGAATCAATGAACGAAATAAAGGACAGACTGGCGAAAGTTGAAAACCAAACCTCCGTTTTCGAGCACTGGCAGCATGAAATGAAAGAACTACGCACCACTATTGAGCGCCTTGAAAAAGACACTAGTAATATGCATTCGCGTCTTGATGACGCAGAGGATCGATCGCGGAGAAACAATCTTGTCTTTTATGGAATTCCAGATGCCGCAGATGAAACTTCTTCGGAATCGGAAAAAAAGATCATCAACCTCCTGACTAATACTATCCAAATTGATGTCACAAGTTCTGATATATGCCGCGCTCACAGAATAGGACGCTATGATTCAGCGAAAGCTCGACCACTTATAACGAAATTTGAAACATTTAAAACGAGAGAGCTGGTTTCTTCAAAACGAGGCTTGCTAAAGAGCACTGACATAGCAATGAGCGAAGATTTTTGTCAAACAACGCGCAACATAAGAAAAAAACTAATAGAATACGGTAAATCAAAGACCACGTCCTTCAAACTTCGGTATAAAACGCTGACATTCGATGGCAAATCTTACGGATACGACGAAGCGAAGAACTGCATTTTCGAAATACACAGAAAAAAGCCCACACACGAGCATGAACGTAGCAGAACTCTTCGCTCAGGTCGTAGGTTACCGCCGAGTTAGGGACATCTGAGGGGAGGAGCCATAAACGAGTGCAAGTGTTCAGTCCTTTTTACCAACATTCGTAGTTATTTTCCCAAGAAAGATGAATTCTGTGGTATTATTGATGACTGTAACGCCGACATTATTGCACTGACAGAAACCTGGCTAAGTAGCAAAATAACAAACCCCGAACTCTTTGAGTGTGCAAACCGTTATACTGTTTACCGAAGTGACAGAACTGGTAGGATTGGTGGTGGCGTCTTGCTCGCTGTTAAAGAATCCATAAATTGTTCTCTTGTGCCAATCAACTCGAATTTAGAGCTTATTTGGTGTTGCCTAACAATTAGTTTTAAGAAAATATTATTAGGTGTCTGCTACAGATCCCCATCAAGTGACTCATCTTTTTGTGATGACATTCACGACAGTTTAAATGCGGTTACCATGCGTTTCCCGGGAGTTGAAATTATACTCTTGGGTGATTTTAATTTTCCTGACATCATCTGGTCTCATTCGATCCCTTTTTCTAACCCCTCAACGGCTGAAGCCAATCGGTTCGTTTCAGTTTGCTCTGACTTCGGCTTATCCCAGATAGTCAAACTTCCAACACGTGTAACAAAAAACAAATCATCACTCCTTGATCTGATTCTAACGACATCAACTGATAAAGTTTCTACAGTAACGCACATGCCAGGGCTGAGCGATCACGACATCTTGCTCTTCACGATTACAACACCTCATCAAAAGATAAAGCGACAGCGGAAAAAGATTCGAAATTATAAAAAAGCTAATTATGAGGCCATCAACAATGAACTGTGCCTGTTTCTGGCCACTTTTTTACCTAGTTATCTAGAACGCTCCGTCGAAACTAACTGGTCCATTTTAAAAAATAAAATCGGTGAGCTAATAACCAAATATGTCCCCCTTCGGACTGTTTACGCTAACAATAAATCACCATGGTATAGTACATATTTGAATCGATTATCCAATAAGAAAAAAACGTTTATTCCGCACAGCTAAACTTCACTCAACACCGTCTCATTGGCTAACATACAAAAACGCTGCAAGCTCATATATCATAGCACTAAAATCAGCCAAAGTCTCCTTCCTTAAATCCACGCTTCCAAACTTAATACAGGCTAACCCAAAACGCTTTTGGGAGATTATCCGGGGAAATGCTCATAAAATGGTATATCACTGCTGACAAGTTCTGGGGGCCCTGTACCGGAGCATATGTGTTCTACTCTGCTCAATGAAACTTTCGCTTCGTCATTCTCATCACCTAACCTTCCTGGTCCGATGCCTGAGATCCATCCTACTCAATACCACTCTATGCATCCCATAATCTTCAACTCCACTGGTATCAAAAGCATCATTCAGAAACTAAAATCTAAAGCATCATGCGGGGTAGACGAAATCAATGCAATCTTTTTAAAAAACACTGCCGAATATTGCTCAATCATACTAGAACATATTTACTCGCAATCTTACAACTCGGGTACCTTACCGTTTGACTGGAAAACTGGCAGAGTCATCCCTATTTACAAATCAGGACCATCCCATGACCCACAAAATTATAGACCGATTTCTCTTACATCAGTGCCTTGCAAAGTTATGGAGCATATAATTTACACACATCTGGTTAATTTTCTCGAACACAACAACTTCTTCACGGCTTCGCAGCATGGATTTCGCAAAAACTTTTCCTGTGACACTCAGCTCATAGCCTTCACTCATTTTCTTCACTCTAATCTAGATGGCGGTTTTTAACAGATTGTATATTTCTCGACTTCTCTAAAGCATTCGACAAAGTGAACCATGCACTGCTACTTCATAAACTAAGCGTTCTAACATCGACACAGCTGTAATTAATTGGATTCGCGCCTTTCTAACATCACGTGTTCAGTTTGTAGCCGCTAACGACGTTAACTCCTCATTGATTCCTGTTGATTCTGGTGTCCCGCAAGGGTCTGTGCTTGGTCCCTTACTATTCCTAATCTATATTAATGATTTGCCTACTAATGTCTCTTCGAAAATATGCCTGTTTGCAGATGACTGCGTCTTGTATAGAAAGGTGACGGATGCCGCAGACATTTCACTAATTCAGGAAGATCTTAATAACATAACTAAATGGTGTCAATTATGGCGTATGGAATTAAACGTTAGAAAATGCAAAAGTATGAGGATTTCCCGTGCTGAAGTGACTTCCCCTACTTACACACTTAATAACATCCCACTAGAATGCGTAACATCGTACAAATACTTGGGTGTCCATATTACCAATAACCTTTCATGGAAAACTCATATTGATTACATAGCCACCAAGGCCACTAGCACATTAGGATATTTTCGCCGGAAGTTTCCTCAAGCGCCATCTTCATTAAAACTACTACTGTACACAACTTTCATTCGTCCGAAGCTTGAGTATGCATCGTCAGTATGGGACACCGGATATCAGAACCACATAAAATTACTAGAAAAAATACAAAATCGCTCAGTCCGTTTCATTTTAAACAATTACCAAAGAACTGCGAGTGTTACTAACATGAAAGACATTCTACACCTTCCATTGCTATCACATCGCCGAAAACTATCTCGACTCTATCTTTTCCATAAAATCTACTACCACAATTCATATTTACATTCTATGCTTCTTCAGCCACCGCCGTACATTTCATCCCGCATCGACCATCGCCAAAAGGTAAACATTCCACACAGCAACACCGTCGGCTTTTCACATTCATTTCTCCCCACAACGACCAGAGACTGGAACAATCTGCCTGCATCACTCACAAGCATAACCAACACCAATAATTTCAAAATCGCACTTCGAAGTTTCATTTCGAGTTAACATCGTTCAGTGTTTGTTTCATACCTTTAATTTTTTTTCTTTTTTTTTTATGTTTCCCTTTTGTTGCTATGCTTCTCGTATTCTAGTTTTGCGAGTGGCTACTTTTTGTACATTATGTTTTTTTTTTTTTCTTCATTATATCTCTTTTGGCAGTGCATCCAATGATAAAATCTTGTAATTCTTCCAGGACAGTCCAGTGTTTTGATTGCTGTGTTATTCATTTTGGTTCATTGGCCTTTGTTCTTGTAACTGATATTTGTTTAAAGTGTCATCGTGATAATTCATTTCTGTATTTTTAAAACTATAACCAAGTTATTATTACGTGTTAACTTTCTTTGCCCCTCCCCTCTTCAATGTACGTTTGTACCCTGAGGGTATTTGAAATAAATAAATAAATAAATCTTCCCTTTTTGCCCCTCCCCCTTTTTATTTTTGAAACACACTCTGCAATGAAATAATTGCAATCAGGGGTTGATGGGAGATAGCTAGCATATCATGACTATCACAGTTACTTGTGTCACTTGCAACCGGATGTAGCTCAGTGTGCACAGTAGGGTCAAATTGAACCAGGTTGAGAGTAGTGATGTTTTTCTGAGTTTCTCTTAACTACATCGACGCAATTGAGAGAGTCTATATCGTTGAGTGACTTCGGTGACATCATATCCTGAAGAGTTGGTAAGGAAATCGAAGATATACGAGTTGACTGAATGTTTTGGACAAGCTCAAGGCGAAGTGCATGTCACAACGATCCTTTAGTCTGCAACACATGAGCAGCTAGACTACATCCACAACAGACTTAAAACTAATATCTGAAGAAGATCAATGGCTAATCGGAGAATTTCTTCATGGCATGAATTAATACTTCCAAGCAGAGTATGATGCAGTCTAGTGTACGAACACAACACCCAAATTATTGCCTATCTCCTGAGCAGGGGGAACCATTTCTCAAGTACACAAGCAGAAGAGGAATGTATGTCTGCTACCCATACACCTATAGGCTGTGCTGTACCATCAAATAGGATGGCAGCCGTGCTACCCAAACTTACAACCTTGCCTTGCTCTGAAGATGTGTGTAAATGAATTGAGTTCCGGGAACAATTTGTCCACATTGTTTATAACGACGACAATTGGACCGCGGCGAAAAATTCCGTTATATGTGACTGTTCTTGAAAGGTGCTGCCCGTGTAGTTGCTGGTCTTACAATGACTAAAGCATATTACAAGGACACTGTCAACACACTACTGAAGAGTTACGGTGATAAGATGTGCCAAGAACAAGAGCACTGTGGAAGATTGCATCAGTGGACTTCTGTTTGACTATCTGATAACACAGCCCTCTGACAGTATGACCACGTGCTCATTAACATCCAAGAGCTGAAGTCACTAGGTGTACATTGGTCATAGTTTTCACTGATGCTCTGCAACATCATACTCAGGGCACTGCCCCAAAATGTCGCCGTACCAGTGCTGCAATAGCTAGGAGTTATATTTGGATAACGCTGCTTATGTTTAGAAGCTAGACAGTCTTCTGAAGCTTTTTCAGTCTAACTGGAAAGTCTGGAGAAGTGCAAATACAGCAATGGCAACGGAGGAGACAGTGGTGATCAGCATGCAACAAACTAGCCAGCTCGAAATCACAGCTGGGACCAACCCACTTCATCTGTTCACTGACAAAACTCCATCAGAAATCTTCAATATGTTGCAGAGATTCGTAGATTCTGCACATCAAGGCAGCACTCAACAGAAGCATGTCAAACTGATACTTGCCTGACACAAAATAAGCAAGTGCTGGCAGTGTCCTTGTAGCATATGTACAACTAAAGGCCACAGGGTGCACGACTGCGAAGGAAAGGTCTCTTGCTTGAGGCGCAAATGTCTCCATGCCTCAAGCATGTGTGACACAGAAGATTACTCTCACTAAGGCGTCATAACAGGCTATGCAAAAAATGAGATGGATATTCAATTAAAGAAGTGCAAGACAGCTGGAGCCAGGAAAGTTTAGGAGAGACCCTGAAACGGTTCTTACGATTTTGTACAAACACATTGGGCCAGTAGACCAAGTCCTAAGTCATTTACAGGCTGATTTCAGCGCTCTGCATAAACTCTGTAATTTATTAGATTGTTCTAAATCTGTGAAGCGCTGCAGATAGCTGTGACTCCGCCAAACACAATTTCAACTCCCCACTCACAGAACGACACGCTCTAGTAAAGCGACATCACCCTGGTTGCTGATCTGATTGGCTGTGGAATGTGCGGAAGTAGAATGGGCTTATATTGTGACAGCACCTCTCGGAGCAGATATCGATCACTTCGCAATCTTCGTCTATTGCTAGACGGCATGCATGCTGCCGGGCGCACTGTGTGACAGCCTCCGAGATTACAAGCAATCTGTCGGGGTGCAATCTTGGAGGTCTAAACTGGGCGAAGCTCAAACCGTCGAGTGTGCTCATGAGAGTAGTGCAATGCCAGCACGTCTCACGAGCACAGGTGAAATGAAGGGGATGATATAATTGTCCGTAGTGGCCTTAATACACGATGTGTTGTTGAATTTGTGGTGTGAATGATTTGATCATGCTCTAGCCTAAATGGTAAAAAAAATTCAGGGTCCCTCTAACAGCAGTTGACGGTCTAAAGAGGGAAGCTTTTCTGGCTATACCACACTGAGCAAAACCTCTGAACCCCATGATGTCTGATGGCGTCTACATTCTCAGAAGAGAAACCCAACATGAAAACCAGATTGTACGCTAGCTTCAGGCTGTTCATCTAGGAGAAAGGTGCTGCTCCACGTCAATTTGATGTTTACTGTAACATGGAGTGAGCAGAATCACTGAATGGCGAAGCCCCGATCGACGTCGTGCGGGGAGAAAATGGGTTGACCAAGCTGAATGAATTTCAATGCCTGTTTTCCGAAAGGTGACAAATTCGTAAGAAATTAAAATATAAGCTTGCAAAATCGATAGGAAAGCTGCTCAAACAGACTTGGTGAAGGAGTACGACTCAGAAGTACAAAGTTAGCCTAGGAATTGAACGAGGTGTGGAAGTGGCTGTTTGAATCAGACATTCTTTTCGAAGGGCGACAACATCGAAAGAAATTAAAATATAAGCTTGAAAAACCAATAGGAAGGCTACTCAAGCAGACTTGGTGATGGAGCATGAGTCAGAAGTGTTAAATTAGCCTAGGAATTGAACGAGGTGTGTAAGTGGCCGTTGGAATCAGAAGAGAAGGATGACAGCACCTCCCTTGGTGCCCAAAGTACAGCACAAGTTCATTGAGGAGGCTCCTCAATGAACTAGTGCACAATCAATTGGTGCAATGAAAGAAGCAGCCAGGACATATGGTAGAGAACTCTGTATCAGGAGTCATTAGGAATGGTAATTGGCAAGCCTGATGAGCCATCTAGAGGAGTCACCCTAAGCAGTGGGAAGCAACGAGCAATTGCGCATAAAACACCATGCTGCCATTGAGCTGGCGTCAAGGCATCTGTTACAGCTCTCCAGAGAAGACACATCCATTGCTAATCCTGTGGGCATCGGTCACAAGGCGGCAGAACTCCTTTACCAGGACGGCAACTTAGTGAAGAAATTGCTCAACTGTTTTGGCAAAATACACCTGCAGGTGGAATTATTGAAAAAAAAAGAAGACTGTTGAAGTAGTTGAAAAACAAGACCGAGAGGCTTGCCGACTTTATCGGCTTCTTCCGTAACCTGGTGGGAAAGATGTTGCACTTGTACTATGGTTGCCTTCATGTCTGATTTTCTGTCTTTTCTAGCATACAGTAGACTCTGAGTAAACGGAAATCTGTAAAACTGAACTGATGCTTGAATGGAACAACTTTCTCTGTTATGATTGGTTTCATACTGGAATGCTGCAACCCACTTCACCTCTCAGTAAACAGAACTCCTGTTAAATGGAACACATTTTCCCGGTCCCTTCAGGTTCCATTCAATGAGAGTACTGTATATGATCTGCAAGATGTAACATCCCTGCAAGCTTGTACCATGGGCTGCTGTCCTGTCAAAGCATGATCATGACCATATGCATCCATGGAAACATCGAGTCTCAGCCAGGAATGCCACGCGCACGCACCATCGCACACACACTCAATCTTCTGCCCCGAGTAGTCGCTAGGTAGTCACTAGAACATCACTTCAATGGCCATAGCCATGCAGCTTCACATGGAGAATGTTCTGGCTCACACTGTGCTGCAGCACATGGCGCCTCTTCTTTGCCCCCTTGGGTGAAGGGTCACTCGCTGGTCGTCCTGCGGCTACTCGCTTGAAGCCTCTAGTTAGTCCTGGACGTCGTCTTGAAATCGCTGTCGGCTGCACTTTATATATCGTCCACGACGTAACTCCAGACCTAAAGCAGCGTCCATTGCCATCATGGCACTAACACCGCGCTTCTGCTCTTGGAGTCTTCGGAGGCGTTTAGTGCCACTGAGGAGGTGCCTTCTGTATGCTGCATTGCTTTTCTCCTCTGCATGAACTCGCCGTAACTGCTCAATCAGCGCTTCAAGGCTGTTGTCCGCATCCTATAACAATCGTCACTTTATTAGGTATACCTTCAAACATTAGGTTTTCGAATACTGGAGGCACACTGTATTTTCTCAATAGTCTCCCAGTACACAGTTCAGTACATTTTAAGAACATAGAAGATACCTTTTTTTATCAAGATAGACCTCATAATTTAAGAAGCAATAACACATATTTATTTACAATTGCATGCCATAAAGGAGTACCAACATAATTTTCAGACACCGAAAGGAAACATTTTTCATTTCTATGGTGTGCGCTATTAACACTCTCCGCACACCAGAGCCAGGCAACATGAATGAAATATTTAAATTTGAATTCAAAGTATTTATTGCCCAACATCTCTAAGCCAATCTCTCTGCAGTGGACATTATCACAGTACAACACAGTTACTAAGTTTGCAAAACCCGTGTCCTGCATGCAGCTTAAATAGCAGAAATCGCTGTGAGAGTCATTGGATGACATCTTACTCATCCTTTAGGTGAACATGTGCATAACACAGCAGAATGACAGCTGCTGCTACTAAGTTGCGAGCCGCAGTCTTTTTTGACGACTTCTGTTGACAAGTCCATGCAAAGCTGCCCTCACAATGCCGCAATCAAAATCCCTGTTTTAAGGTTCCAGTATTAAAATAAATTCAATGCATTCCCAGTTACATTGACACGCTTTTGGGGGTTCTCAACACATGTGTTTTTGTTTAAAGAAAAACCAGAAAATATTATAAATTCATGTCAGAACTTCTTTAAATAAATAATAACAAATAAATCATAAATGGGGCCAGTTGGCACACAGTATTTGTACACTAAGTTCACTTCCCATAAAATGTAGCGAGAACTATCACACTTACAAAATCATCCAACAGTAAACCTTGTCAAGCCACTAGTTAATTTCAGTTAAACTGGTTAAGTCAGAGAGATATTTTGTAAATTTTCTGTTTCATTGTAAACATTTTATATTTACCTCATGCAGAAAAATGCATTGTAGCAGTACACAAATTTTCAACATTAAACATGCAGAATGCCACTGCAGTTGGGCAAGCCACCATAAAAGGCACTTCCTGATTGCCTTTAGTTAGCGATGTTTGTAGATTGGCTGTGCGCATATGAATATTTAGTACAGCGGTTAGAGATCACTTGCGATAGAAAATTTGCTTTCTGGCTGCGAGCCAGTAAAAGAAATGCCCCATGACCCCCCACCCTTCCCGCCCCCCCCAAAAAATAAGAAAAAGAAAACTGCCCCCTTTGCTGCGTGCGCCACGCACACAATGAAGGGTTTGCCTTAAAACCACTTTTGCCACAGTCAGTAAATTTGCTTGCTATACTTACTAATTCGACTGTATAAATATTGCTATAAAAAATTACACCATCTCCCACTAAAGGGAATCGTGTAGATGCGAAGCAGTGGTCTCTAGGCTTACACTGGTGGCGACGTTGACGGTGGCACTCGTGGCATCATTGTACGGGAGAGAAACCTGAGGAAGCGCAAAGCACGCGGTGATAAACGGGGGTTTCCTACTAGAACATGCCAATCGCTCCTAATAAGTAATGAGAGACAGAAGACTTCAACTGGACAAACGACCTGCAGTCCGCTTTTACCGTTAACACACACACTGTAAGTTTTTATTGTTCAACAACACACTGGAGATATCTCCCACTGGCACTAACTTGGAGCACCAGTGGCTATATATATGGGGTGACCCTTGAATAGTTGTGCACAACAAGCATGTCATTTTTTCAATCAAGAAACTCACTAGCAGGCACTGCCTGCATCGGTGTTGCTAAGCGAGAGAGGGGGAGCGTAGGAGGGGGCCGCATGCACAAAGGTAGCGTAAACACCACGGGGAGGGATGCATAGAGAAGAAAGAGGTGGGTGGACGCACATGTCTAGTAAAGGTGGTCACGCGGCACGTCGGATTGAGCTCAACCCTGAGCTGCTTTGCATATAAAAATCCACAGCACATCATTATCATGTGTACAGCTTCATAAGCAGAAGCTAAAACAATGTGCATAAAATAGATTTTTCAGTCAGATCGTCAATTCTTGCAGTTTGTACACCTGCACAAGGCAGTAGCTATTGTACATTTCTGTACAAATCAGTTTATGCAGTCCTTCTGTGCCATGAGTTCCAAACAGGGCTCAATCACTTTCCGCTAAGCCAGTTGGGTGTAGCTTGCTATGCAGATTTCAGTGATGCATCAACCTTACACACACTATTCATTTACTTCATTGTGGAAGCTGGAGCGTACCTTACTTTCTTGCTGCTCAAGGTGTGAAATTGACGCACATGACTCTGTGTCAAGAACAGGTTCAGAGTCTGGCATCTCTTCATCCTGGGGCGGAGTAGTAGCAGTCATTTCATCTTGAAGCACTGGGTTGTGTTGCTCACCTTGTACATTGATGGTGTCACTGGAGTTTGCAAAAAACTCTACGCTTGGGCATGCATCTCCAAGGGCAAGCTTTCCCAATTCATGGCGGTCTTGTGTGGCTAGCACAGGGCAATTGGGGAAAATTCCACCGAATACCTTGTGCACAAGTGCTTGGTGCTTGCAAAAGGCACAGCCAGCCGGACACGTGCATGTGCCTATGTCACAACACACTTCATATGTTTGGCCATGCAAACTTGGCACAGAAAAGCAGTTCTCTCCATGTGAAATCACACACGCTTCACTTCCTTCAGGTGTCTTCTTGAGAAGACTGTCATATAGCAGCTGGTGTGTGGGGACACGGCTGTTCTCATGTTTTAAGATTGTTTTTGAAGTATAGCTCCCACACATCCGGTATAGATTCAACCAGTGCAACAGCATTAAATACTTTAGTTCTAGACAGCACAATGTCTTTTAACACTCTAATAGAGGCTTCTGCAAAATTGTTTGTATTGTGGCTGCGGTACCTTTTTGCAGACTAGTTGGTTCATACTTGAAAAATTGAATTGCTGCACAAACTTGAAAGAAAACAGCGGAGACAGGAAGGAGAACAGACTATCAACTCTTTATTGTCGTTTCTTGAAGCCAATATATACGCATGCTACGCTGCGCTTCCACGATGCCCACAAAACCAAAGATGCCGCAAAAAAAGCCGACCCAAAACAAATCAAATCAAAATTGACTGCCACCACAATGACAAAAGTTATAAAATGGCAAAATACAAAAGTGATACCCACCACAATCTAAACAGCGCATTCCCAAGGTGTGCGCCCATCTCTTTTAAAAATTTATTTTTTATTATTTATTGCAACAAGCATCAACAAAGGCGTGAAAAAATGAAAACGTACTCTAAAGACTTTTGTTTAAAAACACTAAAAATAGCGCTTAGCACCGAATAAAACAATGAAATAAGAATTTTATATTCACTCGAAACAGCCCCAATTGAGCAACCTGAAGAAGCAGTACGCCGAGAGAGTCAAAAACTATAATAACATAAAGCTTTACAAAACTATACGTAGCATCACATAGGAATAAAACAAGAACACTAATGAACAAAACAAAAGAAGAGAAATGGAAGAGAACACAATGCAAGGCGTTAGCCACAACATTACACATGACCATGTAGGAAGACCATTTCCCTGTCCGAAAATGAAATTGAAGGCATGCTTATGCACTTGTCATTATATTGCCTGATAGAGTACGCTTCGATAATCTCCCTTTCGGTCTTTTCACGTGCCTTAGCCATGACTGACGCATTCTTAAACCGGAGGGTGCAACCGCATGTCCTACAATGGAAATCTAAATGACCACCATTTTTTCCTTTTACGGCCAGAATGTGCTCACGCAAGCGTTCGTTGAGGCAACGCCCCGTCTGCCCTATGTACACCCTCCCACACGACAAAGGGATCAGATATACAACAGCAAATACACACCTAATGAACACGTTCGCATGCTTTTTTGTGCATTTCGCCTTCTTCTGTTTAGTCATTAACGAACAGATCTGACCTAACTTTGTAGGCGCTGAAAACTACATCAACACCGTACCTATTAGCCACCTTTTTTACATTGTGGGGAACACTATGTAAGTAAGGCATAATATAAATAGGCCTCCTCTTCCTTCCTTCGACGCTTGGACCCCCGCCGTTGTATTTTTAGAAGGCTTTCGCAAGCGCTAGCTAAAAACTGTGCCGGGTATCCAGCCGCGCCCAGACGAGCTACCCGATTCTCGAAGCTTTCAAACATCAAATGAGGGCAAGACTGTGTGTGTGTGTGTGTGTGTGTGTGTGTGTGTAAAAATAAACAGCCCGCTGCGGTGGTCTCGTGGCTAAGGTACTTGGCGCAGGTCGCGGGATCGAATCCCGGCTGCGGCGACTGCATTTCCGGTGGAGGCGGAAATGTTGTAGGCCCGTGCGCTCAGATTTGGGTGCACGTTAAAGAACCCCAGGAGGTCGAAATTTCCGGAGCCCTCCACTACGACGTTTCTCATAATCATATGGTGGTTGTGGGATGTTAAACCGCACATATCAATCAATATGAAAATAAAAAGAGAGATCTTCATCGAGGCGCTCACACGCAGAGCACAGAGGTAACACGACGCACTTTCTTAGATACCATGAAGTTCAATCAATCACTCTTTAGCAGGCTGAGGAATGGTGCCCTTAGCTCTATTTCTGACTCCTCATATTATTATCACGCCTTTTTCTCTGATTATGTTTTCGTGGTTAACATCTAGAGATACCACAATAGCTTAATAAATTTATCATGGATTTTAGTCGTCGCGATGGAGATTTACCAAGCATCAGCGAACATACATGCACGTTAAACGGGGGCTATTGCTGCCAAACACCAAAAAATGCATTTAGCAAACCCTCATTTATCCACGGAGGAAGGAAAAATGTAAGGAGAGGGCATGCCCAGCCGGCGCAGGGCGTAAAAAGTGTGGCGGAAATGACATCATGGCGGCCATATTCACTAGGCGCAATGGCGGCGTTGCTATGGTTACGTGTTGCGCAGTGGAACTGGTCTAGCAGTGAGCGGCCGCGGCTGGCGGCGGAATGTGTGCCTCCCCAGGTCTCGTGCTGAGCCGTGGCGGACAATATCTGTGCTCTGCGCCGCGTTATTGGTTACGCAGTGTTCTCCTGGCTGTTACATTACTCTTAGCAACGTTTACAAACCCCTTTGTCCATCATGGGGCTTCAACAGTGCGTAGAATAAGTGCATATCTATGTGTCGTGCGGCGGATGACGCGGATGAAGCAGTTAGTGTTCAGCGAAATTGCGTTGGGCACCATGACGAAGCTAAATGACGACGAACGCCTTGCAGGTCAGTGGTGGTTGAGAAGTGTTCCTGCTTGTGACAACGGACGGCGCTGTTGAGCCCAGCAAGACGCCGTGAGGACCATGTGCACATACGTAGTTTTGTGTTGTGTGTGTACAGTAACAACTTGCATGTGCGTATTAAAAAACCTTTTCTGTTCCGCTTGGTACACTCTCCACCAGCATTGCATGTAATCTCAACCTAACAGCAACCACGTTCAACTGTCACTGGCACCGTGCTCAAAGTCACCACGGTCGCAGAATGCTGACGCCGGTGAGTTTCACGCGGAACACGGACACAGTGGCAGGACGCTGCGTCGGCCGCTTAGCGGAATGCAACCGTAGAAGGCGCACGACCGGATCGTGTTGTCTGTACAGTTGCTGAATTAATGACGTGAAAGCACTCGCCGTTGTCAGTGCATCTAGCGCGCGTTCTCTCGTAGTTGCTTCGTTGTCGGCGAGCTGTTGCTCCCTGTTATTACTCGGACGAAGCGATTTCGCTGAAGGTGTCCCGCTGGCTCAGAGTTACGAGCCCAGTTCCATTAGTTTCGGATCGTCACGACACACGCGCTGCGCAGCCCACGTGCTTTCCGAGCCGGAGAGGGAGTCGCGCCTTCTGCTTCACATTCATATGTAAACAAGAGAGGAGAATTCGCCTAGTCAATATGGCCGACTTCCAGCTTCATCGCGGCTTCACAGCGAGTGACGTCAGGGCCTCTCCTTCCTTCCTCCGTTCCTTCCTCCGTGCATCATTTCCATGGTCGCTGAATGGTGAATGTAGGGTGGCTAGAGTGCCACCCTAGATGGATGGGTGAATGAATGGGTGGATATGGCTGTACCCTTTAGATCGGGCGGTGGCTAGCGCCAACAAGCCGTAATACTTAATGAATTAAAAACTATATTTATTTTCCCTTAAATATTGAGGTTGAGGATTCTTACTTCGCAGTGAAGGGTTTAATTTTCACTCATGCCTCGACTTTAGCCACCATTCAGATAACCTCCATCTAGTTAAGTCTACCCGCTTGAAGTCTATTTTGCCCTCCCTGTCCATAAACCCCAGTGCTTTGAAAAACTCTGCGCCATCATCCTGAACTATAGGGTGAAGCCCTTTACAGAACATTATCAAGTGTTCGGCAGTTTCCTCCTCCTTTCCACATGCACTGCATACCGTGTCTACCCCTTCGTATTTGGCCCGATATTTCTTGGTTTGCAATACTCCCATCCTGGCCTCAAACAGTAGGGAACTACCCCGAGTATTATCATAAATCCTTTCCTTGGCAATTTCCTGCTTAGAAGTTCGATAGATCTCTAGTGCAGACTTCTTAATCATGCCAATTCTCCACATATCGGTCTCAGCTTCCTTCACCTTCTTCATAACCAATAATTCTTTTTGGTTTGGCCCTCTACGGTTTTCCAAGAATTTACCAGTCAATTTTCTGGTTCGCTTCCTCCATTTTGTATCGACATTCTACAAGTACAAGTAGCTGAATACCTTCCTAGCCCAACGCTCCTCCCAATTTCTCTCAATCGCTTCTCAAATTTTATTTTGCTGCTAGCTTCCCTGCCCTCAAGTGATATCCATCCCATATCACCTAGAACTCCCTGATTTAGTGTATTCCCGTGAGCTCCTAAGGCAAGCCTACCTATTCAACGTTGCTTAATTTCTAATCTCGCTTGAACTTCTGATCTCATGTCAGACCAGAAACCGAATGTCAGACCAGAAACCGTGACCCCTTTCCATATTCCTCTCACAACATCTTACATGTTGTAATTCCACAGTGCCCTGTTTTTCATTACCGCTGCATTCCTGTTACCTTTAGTCCACACGTACACTTCGTGTTCCCTTAGGTACTCGGCCCAATTGCTTATCCATACGCCCAGATATTTGTATTTATTTGTTATTTCTTACGTGACCTCCTCTATTCTAAGCTCACCACCTTCATTGTCATTAAAAATTATGACTCCTGATTTTTCCCTACTGAATCTGAAATCTAACCCATATCTCCCTCATTACCGCAGATGTCCACCATTCTCTGCAAATCTTCCTTGTTATCTGCCATTAGCACTATATCATCTGCGTACATCAATGCTGGAAGTGCCCCTTCAATGAGTTTTCCTTGTTTGACGAAAGAGAGGTTGAAGCCCAGTCCACTTCCCTCTAATTTGGCCTCTAATCCTTGTAGGTACATCATGAATAATAAGGGTGACAGGGGACACCCCTGCCTAAGCACCCGTTCTAAATCTGCAGGCTTGGATACCTGTTTTTACCACTTTATAATTGCCTTGTTACCTTTATAGATATCGTTTAAAAGATTAGTGACTACATCTTCCACGTCTAGTAAACCAGTATTCCCCACAATTCCTCTTGAACCACGCTATCGTACGCTCTCTTGATATCCAAAAATGCTAGCCACAGGGGCCTGTGTTCCTTTTCTGCTATTTCGATGCAATGCGTCAGTGAGAACAGATTGTCTTCCAACATCCTGTGTTTCCGAAATACAATCTGCAGTTCCCCCAGCACCCCCTCATCCTCTATCCATGCCTGCAGTCTTTCCTTTATAAACTACATCGCCAGCCTGTAGGCCACTGATGCCACTTTTATAGGACGGTAGTTGTTTATGTCAGCTTTGTCCCCCTTTCCTTTATATATCATGCTCAACCTGCTAAGTTTCCATCCATCGGGAACTTCTCCATCCATTATTATTTTGCTCACTGCCTCTCTCAAAGCATGCTTAGACTTCGGACCTAATGTTTTTATCAGCATGATTGGAATGCCCTCTGGGCGTGTTGATGTACTACTAGGAACCCTTTTCTCAGCCCTTTCCCATTCTTGTTGTGAAAATGGAGTGATTGCGCCACTTGATTCATCCGTGTCTATTGTGGTGCATAAAACACTTTGTTGAAAATGTTGTCACCATTGTTCTTATATATTCAATAGCTTCGTCCCCTTCTAGCCTAGCACCTTGAGCTGTAGTTATAACCCTCTGCTCAAGGCTCGTCTCATTTCTTAGGGAGTTTAGATGGTTCCGAAATTTCGCAGCTGCCTTTCTATCTTTTTTATGTACTTCTGCCAGCCACCGGGCTCCCTTTCTTCTAATCTTTTCATAGATCGGAAGGGATGCATCCCTTCTACAGCTTAGGAAGATTTCCTATTTTCTTTCAACGTCATCTGTCGGTTCACCCCGCTGCTTAGCATGTCTGTGTTCCTTAGAGGCTTCCTGACGTATTGCTATGGCTCTCTTAACTTCCTCATCCCACCAACTTTTGGGTTTGTGTCTTCTTTTCCAGGGTGACTTGTCACGTGCCTTAGCAAGCTCTAGCTCAAACAGCTTAATTTGATTCGTGTATGTCCACACTGATTTATTATCCTCAGTGATTACTTTCTCAATTGGTTTTGTGGCTATTTCAATTTGACTTTCTTAATAAAAATTTTCCTGTAGTTGCTCATCTTGTCTCCTTCCCACTTTCACTGCTCTTCCAAAAATTAGCTTCATACGTTTGTGATCATTACCCAGAGTTCTGGAGCCACCTTCATCTATATGCATTCCAATGAGCTTATCATACATCCCATGTGACATCAGTGCGTATTACGCACTGATGTCACATAGTCGACTGCAGCCTTCCTACCTCCCATGTTATTTGCCCTTCACACTTCTCGGTACTGTTGCAAATGATCAAATCAAGCCTTTCACACATATTTATGATCATTTTGCGTGTCGGGTCGGTATACCCATCTATTTCTATATGTGCATTCATATCTCCTAGTATAATTATCTCGAATTCTCCTCCTAACTCCTGAATGTCTTCTGATATACACTCTAACATTGCCTGGTTTTCCTCTTTGGCCTTTGCTCCCGTCCACAAGTACACGAAACCAACGAGTGTCATTTTCCCCGCCACTTTTCCTTTTAGCCATAAATGTTCCTTGCACTCCTGCTTGACCCTTTGCCATCCGGACATTTATGAATGAATTCCCCAATACCACCCCCTTTCTGCTGCCTTCAGTTCGATTACAATATTCCCACGCGTAGTCCGCATTGTTAGGAGGTTGTTCCATGTCCCTGAGATGCGTTTCTACAAAACCGTATACCATTGGCCTCTCCTCCCTTAGCTGTTCTTCTATCTCTTCCCGCTTCAGCCTGTTCCTACGACCCTGCATGTTAATATACCCTATGTCTGAAGTGGCTCTGCGCTCGTGGCTACGTCTATTTCTGCCACGGACTCTACCTATCTTAGATACTGGTGCCACTTTGGAATTGTATCTTTCAGACCACCTGTCAAAGACTCCCCTCGGTTGTTTTCCTCGTTACTAGCTATCCTGCACCCCAAAGGGCCCACTTTCCCCCTAAAAAAGCTACTGCGTGTCCTGCAAGTCGCCAACCCACCTTATCACCTAGCCGCCCATCGAAGTGAATTCTGTCTCGTTGAAAACCACCCCTCCTATGCACCTCTCTGTTTATTTCCATCGCCTCAAAGCTTTTCTCTCGACTTATCTGCCATATTTCTTAGTTTGCATTGACAACCGCTCTTTGCAGGTTGCTATCACGCACCGGTACCTCCGGTATCGTGCATATCGCTACCTGTACCTGAGGAGAAGTGGCGCGCATATCATCGAGGCCTTTCGCCAAAGGAGGTGCTAGTCCTGCTGTATCTTCATTTAAGACATAATTTAAGCCGCCTGAATTTATCACGAGGTTTCGTCTATCAGCAGTAGTTTTGAGTTTTGCGCTCCTTGCTTCATGACTGCTACCAGCTTGCGTCCTGGGAACGCCCCTACTGCAACCCTCTTGTCACTTCTTACCCTCTCTTTGATGACTTCTGTGCATCGATTTAAATTCGTGTTCCGGCGATTATCACATGCTGTGACTTTTCAGCCGGAGCGTCCTGCACCAGGGGTTACACTGTACCTGGGGGATCGCAGCGCCAGAGTGCCCCCTAGCAGTGCCTCCTGTATAAAAATTTGTGCCGGGCACACCGCCATCAGGGGGCCATCGAACGCCACTTTTTTCCGCTCCGGCTAGGGGCGCTGGGTAAACAGGGTGCCGCTGTTGCCATTCTGTCCGGGTGTTGCTTGCAGCCCGTTTAGTGGTGCGCAACTTCGTTTTGTGGGACAGTTTTGGGCAAGTACATGCGTAGAATGCTTTACGATGGCCTACTGCTGTGGTCCGCTGTGCAAATCGGATGAGAAAAAGAAACCGGCAGGGCTTTCCTTTCATGAACTACCCGCTGACGCAGACGCTTGAGCGCGCTGGCTTGCCGCAATACGACGAGACAAGTGGTCGCCGAACACCACCTCATGCTACACCAAAGTATGCAGTCGCCACTTCAAAGATGGGGACTTCATCGAAGGCAAGCGGCGACGCCTAAAGAAAGGGGCTGCGCCGTCAGTTTTTGAAGGATACCCGCCCCATCTCCAGCCGAAATCAACTCCCGCGAGAAATACAGCAAGCATCGACAAACGAGTGTGCTACCATGGCGCGCAGCGACTCCGCGAGCGGCAACGTTGCTTCAGCAGTGGCAGATATGTCGGATTGTTGCGCGATGGACACATCGTCGGAGGCCAACTTGCGTGATCAAGACGTCCAGGTAGACAACAGGTCAACTTCAAGTGTCCCAGACAACGCTTGATGTCCTGAGGTCGTCCTCATATGGCAGAATCGTCCTCGCACAGTTCTCATTGACCTTAGTACTTACTGAGGACGACACAAGCTGGTTTGACCCAGAAACGTCTTTTGGAGTGCTTTCTGAGGACAACAATTGGTCCGGAAAAGGTCCTGTCAAGGATCATTTGGGGATGACAAAAGCATGGCACTAAGCACTTAGATATAATTCCTCAAAACCTTTGCGCACCAAGTAGATGCGTTTCATATGTGAAAACTTTCTCCACACATTCTTTTTATACAGTCATAAAGTTATTGTGTTTTCGCCTAGTTTGTTGTTTTTTTGGCGGAAAATGTTCAAATTACGCGTTCCGCTTAATGAGACATGCGTAATTAATTGGCTTGGGTATCGAACCTGCTATTGCGAAATGTACATTTGAAACAGTGTGTTCTTAAATATCACATCCTTAAATTAGTCATTATACGCCGCTGTAGCGCGTAATAACAAACTAGCAGCTGGCAACCATTGACCATGTAGCACTATTCTGGATGGTCAAGTAGCCAAGCCATTCCAAGCCAACTGACTGTCAAAATGGGGTCTGTCAGGGAAGGTCACGGAGGAAGGAAAAAGGTAAAGACAGGGCATGCCCAGCCAACACCCTCTAGAAAGGCAAGGCCTTAGCTTTCTTCTAGTGACGTCAGGCGATAGGGCGGACTGGTAAAAGTACGGAGCACTGTTCAAGAGAGGTTGTCGCATAGAATTACCAAGCGGGCGCTTTTTTTTCTTGCAAGAACGAGCATGCACGTAGTTTAAAATAAATTTCACTCGAAGCAAATTATAGGAGCGAAACATTTATTTACACAAACTAGTTTCGTTTTGTGTTTGCGCTTTATCAGAAGCTGTTCACCTATTTGTTCTGGAGAGTTGTGGCTTTCCGTTTTTTTGCCTTGTCAGCAGCGTCAAGAAGTTTGTCGTTGAGCTTTCCACAAACGTTCTTCAGTAAAATGTTAGTGCTGCACCGCAGGATGTGTTTCAGCACTGATTCGCTTCGGTGACCGTTCTCACAGGTGTCGAAGTCAGATGGCTCTTCGTTGGCCATCAAATGCAGCGTCAGCTCCGTGACGACCTGGCACTGTTCGCGCATCAGGAGCAGTTCCGGTTGCGTAGCGAGCTGCTCTACGACAACGTAGCAGTGAGCAACAGCATTAAGCGCAAACATCGATGGGTAAACTAGACCTCCACGGTCCAACTGCTTCACGAGATCGTAGTGTTCATGGGCGGCCGACACTGTGATTGTTTTATCCACAGTCAACACGTCCTTGCATTTTGCACAGTTCAACCTTTTTAGGGTGGTGTACACGGTATATCCTGCAACGTAGACCAGGATAGGAAGGACTTCCTGTATCTTCGACAGCGTCTCGCTGCTGACAACTACGTTGCAACTGGGATGTAATGCCTCAACCTGCTTTCGTACACATTCCCAATGCTGCTCAGTGGAAATAGTCGGTAAAGGGCTCTGCAGGCGCAGCTTGTTTTCCACTTCATAAATCTGTCTGATAGAAACATGATATTGCGCACCAGCCAGTTGCCTATACTTTCCAAAGCGGTCCTCTAGGCAGTCTGTCTGTATCTTGCCCAAAAGAATATAGGTCATTTTAAGCTCTTCGAAGCAGTACCTTGCGAGCTCCACAAGCGCATAGGTAATGTGCTCCAGGGCAGCGTGAGTCTCCTTTGTCAGAGTACTTTTGCCAAGGCCTTTGTTTTTCCACTCATCCAGCCATTTCAAAAGCAAGAGCAAAAAGTCAACTTTTGGATCGTTATCCACGAAAACACTGGCTGTTGAAACTGGTCTCTCAGCCTCTTCCCCTTCCATGGAGTTTTCACATTCACAATTTTCCACCACTTGAGTATGATGTCGATGAAAGTAGCAGTGGCCTCAAATGAGAACAGGTTGTGCTTCGCTCCAAGAGCACGTAACGCCACAGGTAAGGCATCATTGAAGATTTGCAAGGCAAGCTTTACGTTTTGCCTTTCAATATTCGACGGGTAAAGGGCTTTTCTCGACAGCCCATAGCCATATTTCAACAGCTGGTCACACTCTTTGCTGTGCAGATCCCTGATTGTCGAAAATGACGCTGTTTGCATGCGCTCTGATTGTGCTGCGTCTGTTTGCATCTCAGGGAAGTAGAAGGATACTTGGTCATTCTTCTGGTTGATCCAGTTGTTTCGTATGCATTTTAGTATGTGTACCGGGTCTATAACGAAGAACAGCGGCCTCGCAGGATCCGACGGGTGTTGATACACAATTCTGTTGGAAGGGGTCGATTCGAAGTGAAACATCGCTTTCCTGTTCACGGAGTTGTTGTCACTCACGACACACACAACGCGGTACCCATCTTTTCCAGCCCGCAAATCACATTTTTCAGCATCTTGTGCAGGAACGCCGCGTCTAGTCGGTGCACGGGCACGATGTGCGCAACTTCTTTGAATTTGCATGTCAGGCTGCGCACTATGAAAATTAGCGCACAGTTTGGAGCTTCAACTGAGTTAAGCGCAGCTCCGGTGATGTTACCCCCTTTATAATCAAAGTAAGGTTTAATATGAATTTCATCGACCATTACGGTAACAAAGCGCTGGTCGTCTTTGAGGTCAGAAATTCTTCTCGCCATGTAGGTGAGGAATGTTTCGCTGTGATGCTCTTATTGAGGGTTCATGCCATAAGAAGAGCATACCGATCTGATCGTCATGGGATGCGGCAAGATGATACTTCCATGGCTGCGCATGTAAGCGTACGCATGGGGCGATATGGTGAAAAGAATGCAACAGAACACCATGAAACATGCAGAGTAGCGCCTGCGCTGTTTTTTTCGCTTGGAACAAGCTGACTTGTTCTCGCAGAAATCGAATGCAGTCGCCGTCGTCTTCTGCGTGTGGCGTGGACAGCTGATCCAGCAGCAAACAAACAGCCTCGCAAATTTCTGCGACTGAGTCGGACATCAGGTCCCCGTCCCACTTCTCGATGCCTTCGAGGAGTTGTACGATACCGCTCTTACTGTCAGCAATTTCTGGAACGACCACATTTGCGCCTAACTTCCTTACCGCCGTTTTCATGACATGTACCGTCACGCTCATGTCTCCTTTCACGCAGACAGAGTACTTCAGCCACGGTGCTTCATCGTCGACGATGTGTATAATGACAAGCCTTTCCTCTTTTTCTATTATGTTCCAAAACTTCATCTCCTTGCTCCGCAAGTGGCCGATAAGTTCTCCTAAAGAATGGACTTTGTCCTCTTCATGTGCCCTGTTAAACATCTCCTCGGACTCCGCGATAGCTTTTTGCATAGCAGCATGCTCCATGCGCGCCCTCTTGGAGTCGGGATCGTCTCTTCTGGTAGTTTCCCTAGAAAGGTAGGTCGGACAGCTCGGGAACTTGGACGGTACAGCGTCCGGGCGGAGGCGAACTTGGGATAATGGCACTGTAATTGTGTGGCCAGTAGTTACATCGGTATGCGTGGCTTCTCAGATGATGTCCTCCTCTCTGAAGTGAAGTTCGCATACCTACCAAGGAAATTTACATAGAATGAGCGAACCAATGAGTATTTGACAAAGTGCGGCTTGTGAACCACTTATTCGAGCATATGCAAATATTGAATTTACATTTGCAATGAAACAACAATGCTCTACCAGAAAGAAAGCTTACCCTGGTATTCTCGGTCACGGAGAGGTCTTCCCGTGGCACAGCGCGTATCCACACGTTCCTCAGAGTTTGATCCCTTGGGAACTTGAAAACGTGCACTTTCGTGTCCACGGTGTAGTTGCCACGGCATCGCGGCACACAGCATTTGCACGGCATCTTACCGTCGCACCTTCAACATTCTGAAGCCGCACGTGCGTTGCTGTGACGTGCTGGGACCGGTCGGCTTATCGCTCCCGCCGAACCGGTCAAGCAGGTCAAGCCGCCTCTTGCAGCCGCCCCATTAGCTGACGTGGTGCGACTGGAAAGGGAGGAGAACTGAGGCCTTCCCCCTTTCCAGTTGGTGTTGGCCCAGCCGGCGCAGGGCGTAAAAAGTGTGGCGGAAATGACATCATGGCGGCCATATTCACTAGGCACAATGGTGGCGTTGCTATGGTTACGTGTTGCGCAGTGGAGCTGGTCTAGCAGTGAGCATCCGTGGCTGGCGGCGGAATGTGTGCCTCCCCAGGTCTCGTGCTAAGCCATGGCGGACAATATCTGTGCTCTGCGCCGCGTTATTGGTTACGCAGTGTTCTCCTGGCTGTTACATTACTCTTAGCAACGTTTAAAAATCCATTTGTCCATCACGGGGTTTCAACAGTGCGTAGAACAAGTGCATATCCATGTGTCGTGCGGCGGATGACGCGGATGAAGCAGTTAGTTGTTGTGTTCTGGGTTTCGGTTTCAGATTGACATGTGAGGATGCCAGGGGGCGCCGCTCTGGCATCTAGGATTTCAAGGCGACTGTAAAATAAGGACAGTGTGTGTTAGGTAACCGTGGAGTGCGGTTGTTGTGCTTTCTTTCGGCGCTTCGCGCCAACCCGCGTGTTTGGGCTGGTCGGTGTCCCCACCGGCCGCGTACGTCTCCGTCGGCCGTCTTCTTCTTCTGCTTCGTCGGGACCAGCCAGCCCAAATACAGCAATGGCGACGTGTACCTGTAAGAACCCATTTCGTTCTCCATGTTCGTCTTTTTCTTGCTTGTAACGAACCTACCCTGATAACCCTAGACGCTCTTTGTTCCCAGCAAGGTGGCTGCTGCGCGCTGCGTCGCTTCATTTCTTCATTCAGCTACGCCGTCTCTGCCTTCGTCTTCAAACAGTGTACTGGTGGCATTTTCTTCTCGTCAGCACCTCTCCATTCTTCTTGCTTGAAATGGCGTCTCCTATTCCACCTCCCCTATTTCTTCATTCGCCCGGAGACCCGCCACATCCGTGGGCGGACTGGAAATTGGTGTTTCAGGCCTACGCAGACGCGGCCGGGGAGGACGCCAGGAAGCCCGAGCGTCACAAGGCCCTGCTGCTCAACGCTTTGGGCCCTGCCGGGTTAAAGCTCTTCTATACTTTGGAAGCAACCAACGCGTCGCCGACGCCAGCGTCGGGCGATGCCTTCAAGAATGCTGTTGCTCTTTTCGATGAGCATTTTAAAGATGGCTCGTGCGATTATCTCGCACGCGTAAAATTCCAAGAAAGGCGACAATTGCCTGGTGAGCCAGTCGCCGAGTTCATTACTTCTCTTCGAACGCTCGCCGCGTCGTACGGCTTCGGCGCGCTCGAGGATGATATGATCTGCCATCATATTTTCACCGGGGTAGCCTCGCAAAACGTCCGCTGCCGCATGCTTCAAAAGGGCTCCTCGTGTTCATTATCTGAAGCCCTCTCGATTGCGCGAGAGGACGAGCTTATTCTCTCCCAGTTGGAGCAATTCGCTCCGCATTCAGTGCAGCAACTTTTTGCTGCGGGGGGCCAAAGCGGCGGCGGCTCTTCGTTTCACGGGACGCGTCAACATGGCGGCCCTTCATCTTCGTCTCGGCGCGGCGGCCCACATGGCGGCCCCTCTGCGTCACGGGGGTGAGGAAGCCGACAATATGGCGACCCCATTCCGCCAAATTCTGGGTTTCAGGAACAGCACCGAGCTCCTAACTCGCGTTCGCAATTTTCTTCTCCAAGCGCAACCGCGCATTGCTTTCGTTGCGGATCGGCTCGGCATTTAGCCAATTTTGCGCAGTGTCCCGCGAAATACCGCACTTGTCTTGCGTGCGGAAAAATCGGACATTTTCAGTCCGTATGCAATTCCCGTCCAGCAAATCTTCCGGAACCAGTTTCTTCGTCCGCTCCTTCGAGCTCTGCACAAACCAATACGGTCACTGTTTTAAATGTGGATGGCCTCCATACTACGTCCGAGCCCAGCATCGTAGTTTCAGTGGGCCATGTGCCCTTGTCATTTCTCGTGGACACTGGTGCCTCAGTCTCTTTAACCAGTGCCGCTGACTTTCATAGTCATTTTTCCAACTTTCGGATTTTGCCTTCACACGTCGTTCTACAAACATATTCCAAGGAAACGATTGATAATTTAGGTCAATTTACAGCTCAGGTCTCCTATTGCAGTCCCACTGCTTCGATTACTTTTTATGTAACAGCCAATGGCAGCTCACTTTTGGGACGTGATGCCATCAGGGCTTTGTCCATCAACATCGTCGGTGCGTCTATGACGTGTGCTCAAGTCGACGTCCAAGATGATCTTCCGGCCAACGCGACTTGTGAATTCCACCACCTGTTCACCCGTGAACTGGGTTGTGTGCGTGGTTTTGTGCATAAAGTGATGCGTCGACCAGGTGTGTGCCCTGTGCGTGCCAAGCTGCGCCGCATTCCTCTTCTTCTCCGTGAGCAGGTCTCTGCGGAACTGTCTCGCCTTCAAGCCAGCGGAATCATCGAGCCTGTCTCTGCTTCCGACTGGGTTTCTCCACTGGTCGTCATCAAGAAAAAAGATGGATCCCTTCGACTATGCGTCGACTTACGAGAACCGAACAAGGCGATCGTCGTAGACGGGTTTCCACTTCCTTACATCGAAGAACTGCTTCATCAGCTCTCCGGAGCGGTATGTTTCTCCAAGCTGGACCTCGCGTCCACTTATCACCAAGTTGAACTTTCTGATTGCAGTAGAGACTTGAGCACATTTGTGTCGCACGAAGGCTTGTTTCGGTTTCGCCGCGTGTGTTTCGGGCTTGCATCTGCCCCTGCAGTGTTTCAGAAAATGATGTCAATTATTCTTAAGGGTTGTAATTGCTCCCTTTGTTACTTGGATGATATTTTGGTGTGGGGACGTACTCGCAGATGCATGATGCTAGCTTGCATACTGTTCTCAACCGCATCAGTGAATGTGGTATGAAACTTAATAACAAGTGCATTTTTTCTGTGAATGAGTTACAATTTCTAGGACATAATGTCAGTTCCCGTGGCTTGACACCTGTTGAATCTAAAGTTCAGGCCATTGTCAATGCCCCACGGCCTACTGATGTTAAAACCTTGCAATCTTTTTTAGGTCTTGTTGGTTATTATGCCAAGTTTGTTCCTCACTATGCTGATGTTGTTGAACCACTGCGTACTCTACTTCGTCAAGCACAGCCTTTTAACTGGTCAGCTGAAGCTGAGCAGAGCTTCGTTCGAGTGAAGTGAATACTGGCCTCAAAGCCAACTGTTAGTGTTTTCATTGAGAAGCTTTCCATCGTCATCACGACGGATGCGTCCGATGTTGGACTGGGAGCAGTGTTTCAACAGCTCAGAGATGATCAGCTGATCACTATTGCTTTTGCATCTCGTACATTGACCCCTGCTGAACGCAGATATTCAGTAGGAGAGCGTGAAGCTCTCGCTTGTCTTTTTGCCTGTGAGAAATGGCATGTTTACTTGTAGGGCCGGCACTTCACATTACGTACAGGTCACCAAGCACTAGTTGCTCTTCTTTCTGCAGGATCCGAAGGCCGCCGCCCCATTCGAATTTCCCGTTGGTGTGCCAAACTCATGTATTATAATTTCAGTGTTCAATATTGTAAGGGTTCTAATAACGTGGTTGCTGATGCACTGTCGCGCCTTCCTCTTCAGATACCAGTTACTGAAGAGCGGGATGAGGAAGTTGTTTCATTAGTTACTTCCTGCATTACTAAAGCTGAGCTTTAGGCAGCTACAGCTGCAGATTCCACTTTGTCTCAAGTTCTCAAATATTTACGTGAAGGATGGCCTTCCGAAGGTGCTCTTGCTTCTGAATTCTTGCCTGACTTCGCAGTCCGACAGGAACTGTCTTGTGTCGAGGACTTGCTTTTCCGCGATGAACGCGTGATTCCCCCTGCTTCTTTCCGTAACAAGCTAATACAGCTTGCCCATGAGACCCATCCAGGCATTGTCCGCACCAAACAGAATCTCCGAGACAGGTACTGGTGGCCAGCCTTAGACAAGCAGGTCGAGCGTGCAGTTTACAACTGCCATATATATATATGGCAGTTGTGGCTGTAGTTGTGGTTGTGCTGAATGACCTTTCTTTATATACACTACATAAGAAACTTGCTCCTTTGGAGTCGAGTACATCTTCGGATCGATTGTAAATGTTTGCATATGCGAGGCCTTAAGTTTTATAAGAAATTCCTCAGTGTGCCACGAGGAAATGTGTGTTCAGCGAAAATTTGTATATCATTATATACAACTCCTAAAGCCTCGTCTACAACTTTAAGCAGGTTGACCTTGAGCAGAAAACGAGGAGCGGCAGCAGCCCCCAGAAAAGAGCAAGCACCCTCCGAGCTCCCGAAGCTCTCTTCGACAGGAACAGCAAGGTCACTGTGTGGCATTGAAAACCATTGCAAGGAGGGCCTTATCAGTACACTGTGCTGCTCTTTCATCGCAGAAGATGAAGTTGACCACTCCAGAGGAACTTCACGCTTTGTATTGTGAGTGCTTCAGTGGTTTTGTTTTTGTCCAGCCAGCAGTTAAGAAATCATGTGTCAGATTCAGCCGGGATGGCGAGAGGGAGTCGGGCAGGCATGTTTGGACGTTTGTCTAGCCAAGTAGTGCCAATTTTCGCACTGGTCCTGTTGGAGTTACTGCCACAATCACAGAAGCTACGTCACCTCTCTAAATGTACAGATGTGTCGGGGAAGATTAGCTGCAATAGGTTTTTCTATAACTGATAGCTGCCAACATTCTTCATTATACAGGAGTTTTGATCCTCACTTATGGGTGTAAAGCCCTCCACAGAAAAAATGCAACACGTCTACTTCCAGAAGGCTCCAAGGCCTTACTTGTAGGTTTTTTCGGCTTTTATCATAAGCACCTCGTTTGTGTGTACATGAACATTGTATAAACATGTACAGCGAAAAATTTGGGTGGCTGGTCGTTTTGTCGATATCATGTTCCTCGCAGTATTGTTAAGCATGTTGTGCATTACGTTGTCAATCTTGTTCATGTGCATAGAAGACATTACGAAGTTTCAGGCTACAGTATAAAAAGCCTGCAAGCAAGCTATCAATAATTTTTTAACTGAGTTGCTTAATCTAATACATGATACATCACTAAACTTTCGTGCGTATTCATCAATGTAAGCTCGTCTTAGTGTTATCCAAAATGAAGATGTGAGTCGACAGATGGAAACATCTAGTGGGGTAATCAGGGTGAACAGTGGAAGTGCCTCAGACAGGCTGGCCGATGTTGCGACAGGAGGACCTATTTTTTAGAAGTCACCTTGTCATCCTTGGCGTGTTAGTTTAAATGGGGTCAGTAATGACATCATCTTTTGGTGTAGGCGTGTGTGCCTGTTGAAAATGTTTGTCTGAAAAAAAAACCTATAACGCAGAAGAGTGCAGCCCTTGCTTCTTTTCAAGTTGGGTTGCGCTGATACAAAGTGTTCTCCTGTCGGAGGTTGGGGGTAAGGGAAGCAAAACGAAGTTAAATGATAGAAAAGAAGAAAAAAGAAGAAAGAAAAGTGGGATGCAAAGTAAAAGTAGTGCTACACTGCTCTTACTTTGCATCCCCCCTTTTCTTCTTTTTTTCCCTTGTTTTCTTTTTTCACCTTTTTTGTTACATTTGCATTGTCCCATCTAGTGCATGAATCAATGACACATGGCTTTGCTATAGCAAAGATGCCTATGTGGTGTTGGATTGAACACTGCATTGTACTTCATTCAGGTAATTACAGACTGATCAGTCTTGCAATAAGTGCTTCCTGTCTATCACCACACATGTTCAAATGAAAAGTTTGTGCTTGGCTCTTAGTATGCTGGTATATAGCTTGTGTCTTGGACTACTCAAAATGAATGTTATTTTGCTGCTGTTTATGGTAATGAATTTATCCAACATGAAAATATCTTGCCTTGTGAACTTTGTCGGACCTGCCTTTCTTTTTTTCCTATGCAGGCATTGTATGTGAGGGAGGCAGTAACAGAGAGGTGATAGCTTGAGCTTTGGAAGAATAAATTCTGGCAGTGAAGCGATTACACATCAAACATCCTAGCCATTTTGCCAACCATTCTAAATGTGTTTTGAAAAAAAAATATTGTGCTCGTTTACTATATTGAAAACAGCAAAATGCTAAAATCTATCGCAGAGAAGAAAATATTAGGCCACCTTGATGCCTTCGGGACTTCCCAGGATGTGGTCTGGGTGTTGTTTGTAAAAAGTAAAAAGAAGTATTTAAAAAATACTGCTTCTTCTACACTAAATTTAATCTAGGCATTAAGTAAAGGTAATTGTGTGTAGTGCATGAAGCTCAGTAATATTAGTGCAATTTTTTTGCCACATCAAAAGCAAGGAAGCAGTTCTCTTTTATGGCAAGTTATATGATTACACTTTGTCGTAAAGTAGAAATGAATTTTTGAAGTTTTCTTACGATGGCTGTTTTTGTGCATTTGATATGCAACAGCTTCCGTTCCAAAGTTCCGCATGGCCCTCAATAGGAGACTTCAAAAATCATTTTCCTCATTTAAACAAAAATTGTAATGATAACACTTGCCTTATATCAAGAACTGTTTATTTGCTTTCAACTTACACATAAAAGTAATTTTCAATTAGACAAAAACACAGCTCAAATTGCATCTCATTGTGGACAAAAACGATTATATAGTGATATTTGTAATCTGGACCTAACGTTATTTTTTTCGTGAAACATAACTTCTGTGCAGTGAGTATTTGTGGCTAAAATATTCATACAAAGTGCAGTATTGCCATACAAGAAATGCAACCGATAAACAGTTTGGCTGAATTCTTCAAAGCCTATGTAGCGGAAAAATTGCACTAATGTTACTCGGCTTCAAATACTTTAAGAAGCGCCTTTACTTAATATGTAGATCAAATTTGATATGGCAAGAAAAAGCGGTACTTTGAAATTTTTCTCACAAATAACACCCGCACGACATTCTGCGAAGTTCTGAAGGTACCCACGTGACCACTACTTTTTTCTCTTCAAAACATTTCTGCAAATAACTGTTTTCAGAAGAGTAAATTACCATCATTTTTTAAACTATACATCTGTGATGGTCGCCAGGCAGTATGGTTTGTATGTTTGGTGTAGAATAGCCCAGTGCGAAAAACAACAAATGTCTGAGCACCCTTTGACGCTCGGGCAATTTCGAAAGCATTTGTTTGTTAGCAGCAATTCAGTTAAGCCCTTGTCTTTATGCTTAGGCCCAGAAACAAAACACAAGTAACCAAAGTAGTCCTAAGAGTCATGCAGTCTCGCTGTTCCAAGGCTTGTGAAGCCTAATTTAGTGCAAGCTTCACCATTTTTTAAAAATTCAGATTCAACCAACAGGTTTTGGAGGCACAGTGCATTTTCAGCTAACTTGTTTCACACCAGTTACTTAGATAAAAAGCGGAAAGTAGAGGTAAAAATACTATTTTAAAGGCATTGTAGGTAATAACAAAAAAGACTGCTTTCTTTTTTTGTGTGGTGCTTTGCCTGAACGCTGTGCTTTTTGTGGTATAGTCCATTGTCTAGTGAACATAGGCCTTAAAACTAACATTAGCCATGTTGAGGTCGATTTCTTGGTTATAGTCATAGTAGCCATATTAAAAATTATGACTTCAAAGTTGATTGTTCTTTTGAAGATTTTTTCTTGCATAATGATATTTCAGAGTCTTAGTCAATTTTGTTATAAGAAAACGTGATGTCATAATAGGGTCGCTTTTTGTAGAGTCGTTCAGTTCTACCTTACCTTTTACATTCCTAATAGAGAAGTTATTTTCAATATCGGTATTTAAAATGGAATGAGCATGCTGTATGTAGTAATGTGTAAGCACTTACAGATAGCACATGCACCCAACTTTTCTGTTGGCAGTTTATTTCTGTTATTCTTGATTTATATGTGGGGTTTCACATCCGAAAACCACTATACGGTTATGAGAGACGCCGTAGTGAAGGGCACTGGAAACTTCGACCACTTGGGGTTCTTTAACGTACACCCAAATCTGAGCACACGTGCCTACAGCATTTCTGCCTCCATCGGAAATGGAGCCGGGATTTGATACCACGACCTGCGGGTCAGCAGCCGAATTTCTGTTACTCTTGCTCCCCTATATGTGTGCAGTTCAGTTATAGTTATCTGGCTTGCACAGATTTTTAATGGCACCTGCCTGGTCCTGCTTGCTTTCTTGGTGATTTTAACCTTCATAAGTTGCATAGGTTTAACTCTCAAAATTGTTCAAGATGCCAATTTTGTGCACAAACTGTATAGTATAAAGACAGAAGATGTACATGCACACACTATTAAATGTACATTGAGAGATTTCACTTGCAGTTCCTAAAGTTTTACTGTGCAGGAAGCATTTAAATCATAATTTCATAAGAACATACTAATCGATTTTCTCTACCATTGAAAATCGTGACAACCTAGTTATTTTCACTGTGATAAGCATGCTGTTTTCTTTGATTTAGCAGAACTAATTTATACACTCATTCCTTCTATTATTCACATATGCATAACATGAAGGATTGTGTGCCTTACATTTTCAGTTTCATTCTGTGTTATATTTCTTGTGCATGTGAACTAATGTGCTAACATGTGTCTCTGACAATATTTGTGCCAATTATTTTCATTTACAGGTGCCTATGAAGGACACATAAGTTCTATGGCAGTGACCTTCCAAATTTACAGTGGTGCCAGAGCCTCAAGCAGCATTTCGCCGATTTCCACAAGGCGTTCATGAGATAAACACAGCGCCATTATTATGTTTGTGATTTATTATTATAATTAATATTATTAATATTTTGATTATTATTTATGTTTAAACATTTCGTTCTAAAATTGCTGTTACATTGTGTTTTGTGCCACCATCCTGTGGCTTAGGTGGAGCTCGTGAAATTACGGTGCAGTCACCTCATTTGTGTCCCATCAACACTGCAATGTAACTATTCACAGCTGGAGCATACAGACAAATAAAAAAATATATTGATTGTAGCAGGGCTGATGTGTATATTAATGCTTCTCTATTGATTAATAACTTTATAAGTTCTTTAAGTCTTGCATAGAACACTGCCATAATGTGTTACAATGTAACCACCATTTATGATCGCTAGCATGTTAATTTAGTAGTTTTGTAATGTATTTTATTTAAAAGGTAATTTTGCTTCCGCATCGCGACAATTAGAAAGATGCCGATGATTCAATCCCTCATCATGCACATTTAAGAAATATTGTGATTTGTACACAGTATTGCATGTACTCAAGATGTGGACGTCTATTCAATTTACACAATATATTGCTTTGCACTAGATTCAGACGTAACATGCACACATTTCAGTAATTTCTGCATGATACGTCGTTCCATAAAATGCGGAGTCCGCATCATACGTCTTATGCGGAGTCCGCATCATACGCCTTCCATATTCCAATAATTCCGTACTTGAGCTCTCCGCATCATACAGAACGTTTCAGTAGGGATGTCAGGCAGCTGACAAGTCTGCCAAACCTGCATTTTCTCCGTTGCACCCAGTCCAATGGCCTGATCGGCCTTGGCAGAAACTCGGCATGGACATCATCGGTCCTTTGCATAATGTTCCGCAAAATGCCCGGTTCATTGTTTCTCTCATCGACTACCATTCCAAATGGCCAGAAATTTGTTTCACACATACGGTTACTTCTGAGGTCATCATTGAGTTTCTGTCTTCAATCTTCAGCCGGGAAGGTTTTCCTGATGCCATAGTTACGGACAATGGTCCACAGTTTCAGTCCCAACATTTCGAGGCTTTTCTTTCACAACGAGGAATTCAGCACTTGAGGTCATCAGTTTTCTATCCCCAATCAAATGGGCAAATCAAGCGCTTTCGTCGCGTTTTGAAGGAACATATCCAGATCGCCCAATTAAAGCACCGTCCCCTCAAGCAAGTCTTGACTGAATGTTTAGCTTCGTACAGGTTCACACCACAAGACACCACTGGAGTGTCTCCTGCTCAACTTCTCCACGGTAGGCAACGGCGAGTTGCTCTCGACAAAGTCTCTTTACCTCGTAACATAGCAGGGTCTTCTCCTGATCAAATCCGCACCAGGATTCTTTCTCATCAACAAGCAATGAAAAGGTATATTGACACCCGTCGAGGTGCAAAGCAGTCCAAAGTTCGCACTGGCGATCTAGTCAAGGTTCGTGTGCCAGGCAAGTGCCCCAAGTATCAGGGTCCTTACAAAGTCTTGGGCCAGGTTAGCCCCACTTCTTTTCGATTAAGTGATGGTAACATCTGGAATGCTTCGCGCCTTGTTATTTTTCATACGGGTTCGCCTTCAACGCCTAAAAATCTTCCTCATCACGTTCCGTCCACGCTTTTCAACTACGCATCAGACTTAAATGTGGCCTCCATGTACAGGTATTTCTTCTTAAAGGGGGGGGGGGTTACCAGGCGGTGTCGCTGGTTTAAGTACACCAAGTCATACGGTTCACTTCGAACCTTCAAATACGGCTGAGACCGTTGAACCGTACTTCGGTCCGCAAAATTCTTCCGAAGCTTATGCTGCGAGCTCTGATGAGACCGCAAATTTTAACGCTCGTTCAGAGCCTTCACAATTTTCCACTGATCTTGTTGTGTCACATCAGAGCACAAGTGACCAAGGTGCAGACACACCTGATTCTACACCCAAAAGGGCCCGCCCTAAGCGGAAGCGGCAGAAGCCGCGTTGGTACGAAGACTACGTGATGTAGAACTCTTGTTCCGAACAGTTGTGTACATTTTTCTTGTTATCAGTGCATTTTCAGGACTCGTAGTGTGTGAGTTCGGTGTGCCGCGCTCCGAATTTTATGTGTTCCAACGTACATACCTTGTATATACTTTTGTATCGATCATGTATAAATATAAACAGTGTATAGGTGAACTTTGTTCGAGGAGGGGAAGGTTGTTGTGTTCTGGGTTTTGGTTTCGGATTGACATGTGAGGATGCCAGGGGGCGCCTCTCTGGCATCTAGGATTTCAAGGCGACTGTAAAATAAGGACAGTGTGTTTTAGGTAACCGTGGAGTGCGGTTGTTGTGCTTTCTTTCGGCGCTTCGCACCAACCCGCGTGTTCAGGCTGGTCGGTGTCCCCGCTGGCCGCGTACGTCTCCGTCGGCCGTCTTTTTCTTCTTCTGCTTCGTGGGGACCAGCCAGCCCCAACGTAGCATTAGTGTTCAGCAAAATTGCGTTGGGCACCATGACGAAGCTGAATGACGACGAACGCCTTGCAGGTCAGTGACAGTTGAGCAGTGCTCCTGCTTGCGACAACGGACGACGCTGTTGAGCCCAGCAAGACGCCGTGAGGACCATGTGCACATACGTAGTTTCGTGTTGTGTGTGTACAGTAAGAACTTGCATGTGCGTATTAAAACACCTTTTCTGTTTCGCTTGGTACACTCTCCACCAGCATTGCATGTAATCTCAACGTAACAGCAACCACGTTCAACTGTCACTAGCACCGTGCTCAGTCACCACGGTCGCAGAATGCTGACGCTGGTGATTTTCACGCGGAACACGGACACAGTGGCAGGACGCTGCGTCGGCCGCGTGGCGGAATGCAACCGCAGAACGCGCACGACCAATCGTGTTGTCTGTACAGATGCTGAATTAATGACGTGAAAGCACTCGCCGTTGTCAGTGCATCTAGCGCGCGTTCTCTCGTAGTTGCTTCGTTGTCGGCGAGCTGTTACTCCCTGTTATTACTCGGACGAAGCGATTTCACTGAAGGTGTCCCGCTGGCTCAGAGTGATGAGCCCCGTTCCATTAGTTTCGGATCGTCATGACACACGCGCTGCGCAGCCCACGTGCTTTCCGAGCCGGAGAGGAAGTCGCGCCTTCTGCTTCGCATTCATATGTAAACAAGAAAGGAGAATTTGCCCAGTCAATATGGCCGACTTCCGGCTTCATCGCGGCTTCAGAACGAGTGACGTCAGGGCCTCTCCTTACCTTTCCTTCCTCCATGGGGAAGGTGCTGTGTACTAGTGAAGGTTCATGTCCTTTTTTGTTTGTGTGCATGGTTAAAAGTGAGATGTGTGAGAGTGTAAGTCGTAGGTGACGACAGGAGGTAAATTACCGTGTTGATGGGTGCACTGGGCTGCTCAACGTTGAGACTGATCATGGATGTATTGTCACCAGCCGACCACGGCGTGGTTTGGTTCGAAGCAGCCTGGAACACCAGCCAATCGCGATCAATTGCACTTCGAAGCAGCCTGGTCTCAACGTGAAAGGATCGACTTCTGCATCTGACGCATGGCCTGACCTCGGGGAAGTCAAAGCCCATGTCGAGTGTACTGGTGGGCTGTCATAGCGGAGCCTCTAACACTAGCGAGTGCATTGGGCACTATACACGGGGTGAGGAGGACACTGTGTCAAACTTTTGAGGAGCATTACAAACTTGGTTGATTGAGCTGTGTTGACTGCCTTGATACGGCTTTTCTTTTTTCAGATTATAAGTGGACTCGAATGCCTAACAAAGCTGTCAGTTGCGAATAATCACTGTTAAATAAGTTTCTGTCAACAAGCTTTGTTTGTTTTGTCACATCTCTGTTGATTGATACAGTATATATAAACGAGACTTTGCAGGTGTTTTTCTTTTGATATACGGAAATATGATGAGAACAAGTAAATCCTAAGAAGTATCACTGCCCACAGTACCGAACCGGCCACGCAATCGTTGTTCTGAAAAGATAGTGAAAAATTCCTGTAGTGTTGTTTTAAGGATGTGATGAGGTTGTTATGTGTATGGACAAAGGTACAGGATTAGTGCCATTCTAGTACCGTAAGAGGACATTCCGAGTGCGTCATATTATCCTCACGGAGGCATACTGAGGACGTCCTGAGGTTGTGTTTGTGTTGTCTGGCGTGCTTGTCGCTGAGAAAGCGAAGTGGAGAAGAAAAGAAAAGGAGTTGAGGAGCCAGCTGCTTCGACTGCAACAGACCATCGACAAGTACAAAATGGAATTGAAAAAGCTGAACGAGGACGCCCTGGTTGCGGATGTTTTTCACATCAAAGAAAGGGCAAAATGAAAGGAACCTGCAGCTTTATTCTTGATTGATCAGATTGAGAACTTCAAGAAGAAGAGGCTGAGCTGGTCTGAGGAGACAACCCGACGTTGTAAAGTTTCAAGGCATTTGTCGACACGGGCGTACGAATACATCCTCGGTGAAATGCTTTTGAAGCTTCCTTGCAGACAGACTTTGAGCAACTACTTGGGAACCACCAGCGGAGAAACGGGCTTCGCAAACTCGCCGAAGCTCGCCTCAGAGTAGAAGCCGAAAGCTTGACTGTGCCACAGTCAAGGGTGTGTTCACTTATAGTCGACGAAATGAAGATCAGGGAAAAGCTGCAGTGCAACAAACAGCAGGACTGCTTTGTGGGGCACGCTGAAGTCTCTTTGGAACAACATGGTGGGGACCTCACCTTGGCAAACTCTCTTCTCTGCTTCCTAATTACAGGACTCTCGACGTCGTATCGCATACCAGTGGCCTACTATTTTACCAAGGGGTTAACAGGCTCACAGCTTCACAAGTTGTTGATTTTTGTGCTTGAAAAAGTAGAAGCCTGTGGTTTAAGGGTAGTTCGCTCAGTGAGTGATGACCACAGAGTGAACGTCAATGCCATGACATTTTTGGGCGATGGTCTTCTTACGTACCTGATAGAACATTCCTGTGACTGCGGCAGGCTCCTCTTTTTAAGTTTTGATGCATGCCACGTTTTAAAAAACGTGCGCTCGCAGTTTCTGGCCAATGACATTGGTCTGAAAGGAGAGGTCTCATCCTGCTACATCAAGAAGCTCTACGACCTACAGAAGGGCCTGGTTGTAAAGCCTGTCTGCTACCTCAGCCGAAAACATGTCTATCCAAATAACGTAGAAAAAAATGAATGTCACAAGGGCGATTCAGGTCTTCTCACCTGATGTTACTGCAGCCCTGGAGCATCTCAGAGACCAAGCTGGGCATACATCGAGTGTATCATTCGCATCTGCAGGCCAGACCATCAGTTTTATGCAAAACATCTATCGATGATTCGTGCTGCATGATACAAGCAATACGACCCAGCACATCCACAAAAACTGGCCTGACACTCGGCAGTGATGCTGAAGGTGCAAGACTGGAGTGGCTCGAGGTCACGCTGCCCATGTACCTGGATGAACTGGAAAAAAGCTGTCGAAGTCAAAAGGAATTTTTGATGAAAGAAACGTATGAAGCATTCCTCCTGACCACATATTTCACAGTTGCCTGTATCAGGTACCTGCTCACAGAGGAGAAGTTCTTGTTTGTGCTCACACGTAAGTTTAATAGTGACCTCATTGTGTCGCTGTTTGGAACACTGCGGATGTCCTCTGGCTGCAATGACATGCTGAATGTTCGTTCTGTTCTGCAAGGGCTGGAGAAGGTTTTAAAAACTGGACTAGCCGCATCCAGCATAGCATCAAACGTTGCACACAGAGAATGTGCCCAAATGTCAACAGGCACACTGCTCACTAAAGCTTCTCCTTCGCTAACACAGCAGCCGCCTCAGCTGCAGAGAGCTGCATGTGTTTTGCAACGGCTCAATGCAACAGTCTTGCCTCAGCACTTGCCGTCACTTGAGATTTCTGCAACTTTTTATGTTTGGGGGCTATATCGCCCACGTCATAAACGAGCACATGTGTTGTGGAAGTTCCACTGCAGTCTGCACAAAGCCAGCGAGCAATCAACCTGTCTTGCCGTTCACCCGCAGCCAGGACCGAGGTGGGCTACTTTACCCGTCAGACCAGTTGCTGTTTGCCGTTGACGTGCTAAGGGCATTTGCGGATCGTGCTCTGAAGGACAATCCGAGTCTAAAAATCCATTGTCTACCCTGGTTAAGTAAGCTGTGCCAGCACTGTGTGCTTCAAACCTGCTCAAGTGCAAGGAGATAGATGGCACTCACAGAGCTAAGCTCATGGAGCTGATATCTGTTCTGTTTTTGCGGCCCCTGCTGGTGATGCATTCACTGTCAGTGACAAGCATGATGCTTTCAAGTACTTCGCGAAAAAGCCTCTGTCAAGAAAATATGCAAAACTGTAAGGCTACCGAAAATAGAGGTACTTACAAATAAATGTTCCTTGTTTTTTTTTTCAAAATGTATTCATATCGCATCAATTGGGTGCGTTTTGCAGAATATAGAGCTGCTATACATGGCATGTCAACGTTGGAAATTCATGTACATCATGTCCAAGCATGTAGGTGCGTGCGTACACGGCATGTTTTTGGTATTCATTTAGCGTGGCGTTCTTCGCTTGCGGCTAGTGCGTGAAAGCTGGCAGCCAGATCTCTGAAACACTCGGTAACATAATTCAGTGATTACAGCCACGATGTATAGAGGTTTGAGAGCAGCACATTAAGGATTTAATCTGTTTACTTTTCAGCGCGGAGCCAGAACCACGGTGGCTGCGGCATGTAGCAAACTCCGACACCCTGTTTAGGCGGCGGCACCTGGTGTCGAGGCGCCGCACTCGCGCCGACGGAGTAGTCCCAATGTTCTCTTCCGCTTTTACCGGGCACTGAAAGTTATAAAAAAGGCACTGCCCCTAGTAAATTTTGAGAAACTTTATGTCTAGAAGGAGAGGTGTCGGCATCGGCGCGCCGGAGAGCGAGCGAAAAATTCATTCGAATGCGGCGGCGCTGCGGTCACTCTCGAGATGCCTCTCCTCGCGCTCGCTCGTGCTGTATCAGTCATTTTTTGTTGCAAATATTTCACGCTACCCTGTGGATTATAACGAAGTCTACCTGTCACGATTCTGGCGGTGCGCAGCAAAGAGTGTATTTGCACTGAAAACTAGAGTTTTAAATTCATTTCGCAGTATATCAGCTACGAAGTTTAGAAGATAGAGACCCAAGTGTCTTGCTGGGAGCTTGACACCAAAACAAAGTCCGTGCACTTTTCAAATTTGATGACGCAGTGTTTTCCGTGAAGTCTCAATGTACGTAAAGGTATCGGCAACCGTTAGTTTTATGACTTGAGCAATCATGGTGTACTTTTACAAGTAAACATTTTTTTTCTCGAAAGCGAGAAACAAAATGAAGTATAAACGCAACATATGCATTAAGGTTTATGAAAACTGCACGTTCTATGAAACTCAGCTAAAGCAAGTGAATCAGGCAACTAAAAATAACAGTAAATATACGATGGGCATACATACACACTTGACATTGAGATTTCATTGACAAACATAGATACAGCCACAAACCACTTCACGAAAAAATTCACGATTTCTGCATATGTGAAACACAGCCAGACAGTGCCATCACAGTTGTTCATGGGAAATTTGTAACAATGTGAACAAGACAATAGTAAAATCCCAAGAAACAAGAGAGTGTGAGTATTGCACAATAACACAAAATAAAATCTTGTTCGATGAGTTAGCACTACGACAGTTAAGTCATACTTCTCAACTTCAAGAACTCCATTTTTTCTCTATATATTTTTTTCGATTGGATGCATTTTCTTCAGCAACGAGAAAATGCATTCTGGTCAGTGTAAAAATTTAATTATCTGATTTGTCACTTCCAGTTTGTGGTGTTCACAGCCGACCATATTTAACTTCTTCACAGACAGGCAAGAGATAAGGTCTGTTACGCTGTCACTTTTGAACTTGTTAAAACTGAAGCAATAGGTGAATACATCTTCCATAGCTTTGACCAGGTGTGTTAAGGACTCGGACGGGTACAGAAGGCATGTTCCTGCCGGAAGCAAGCTGGAATTCTGAGTGAAGCAAGAACCTGCTGCATTCGTTGCACTTCGACTTTTTCACCATCTTCCGGGCCACATAGCCAGTGACGTAAGAAGTGATCCAGGAGTCACTTTTGAATTCAATGAGATCAGTGTGGTCAGAGAGGGCTTCACAAGCAACAATAATTTCATAAACCTCATTGAGGCGCCCCACATCTAGCAGCCCATCCAGCTTATTCTGCAATTTTATTGAATTATTGTGGATTCCCGAACTAGGCTGCTCAGAACTCCAGAAGGTATGCTCCCACAGGAGGGTGACTGTGCCAAACTGTTAAAACTGAGGCAATTCAGACAGATAAAAAATTGTGTCGGCGAAGAGTGATCGTTCGAGCCAGTCATTTGCTTCAGAATTCCAAAAAAGATTTTATGCGCATCTTGGGAGAGGCGAAACGTCATCAAGTATTTATAGCCGTAAATTTTTGTGACATAGTGCCGGATGGAAAGGGTGCTGGTTAAAGTGACGCGGAGTCCTTCTGCCATTTATTCACTCAGGAACACACCCTCCTTAGGTACAGCTTTTTCAAAAGTTGCCAAGAACCCGTTGATAACATGCTCGTAGCTACGAACGATGAATTTTTCGTCGAAATGAGCTTCGCACACAACGCACTTATTTTCGAGTGGTTTGTCAGCATGAGGAATCGCCCGCTCCCAGGTTTCGCGCCGTTCATCGTCGGCGGAAGCACAGAAGAGAGACGGTTTCTTCCCTTGTTTTGTTTGTGGGCCGAAACATATCCCGCATTGCATCCAGGTGCAAAGCAGTGTCTTTGCCGTTTACCCATCACTGTGGCATGGTCACATTGGCCCGTATTGATCCCGAATAAGTCCAAATAGGCAAAGCGCAGACGTTGCAAGTTGCGAGCACACGAGCAAGCGACTAAAAGTGCCGCACTAGCGGCTGGGGAGCCTTCTCAACCGATCACGGTGGCGACTTGCGCACCGCTCCGCGGCCGAATGAAATACCAGCACGCCTACTTTCAAGGCGCGGCCGGGAGGATGCTGACACCTCTCTTTCTAGCCACCATAGCAGCGCGCAACAAGAGATAAGTTTTGCTTTCTCTTGTTTTGTTTTCACTCATCTTGTTGTTATAGGGGTTGAAATAACTGTTATAAACACTATTACTTTTTTATAATCAATTTTCAGTAACTTGCGTTGCGGGTAAGGAGGGTGTTAACCACGGGCATGCCATGGGCAACGTTGCAGTGACGTTGACCACGTGAACGGTGTAGGCGGCAGTTTCGAAGAAGTTCGGTAGAGCCCGGTTAATTGTTAGACTAAGAACCGAACACGAAGTGGACCTCGGGAGAAGCTACTAGTGAAGTTGAACACGTCTGTGTTTGGCGTAGGTGACAGCTTCTAACAGTTGTTGAGGTAGGAAAGTAAGTGGAAACGGCTAGATAGCGGGATTATGGTTGAGCTTAGGGCGGTAAAGCGCTCGTTCCGATGGTCGGACGGGCGATGGCTAAGGAGGCTAGAAAAACCATGGGCGAGAGTGAGCTGGTACAGTGCGAACAATGCAAGCGCTGGTGCTACCTGTGCGAGAGTGCAGTGGCTAGAATAGGAAAGTGTGATGAGCAGCAAGCGGCGCCTACGGAGCGCTCTGAAGCCTCTGAGCAGTAGTCGCGTGGGGACGCGCGCAGTTGTTTATACGTTGTTTGCACGTTTCCGACAGTTTCGCCGAGGTATGGCAGTTTGGGCTAGTTGGTATGACATGACGATAGATATAGCGCGAGAACAGAACTTCTTGTCTCTTCGTCGTCGTTCTGTTCTCACGCTATAACTATCGTCAAGTGTCGTCGAGCCCGTTCGTCCTAGTTTTTTTTTGCGTTGTCACTCTGACACCAATGCTTCTGTACGCACTCATGGCACGAAAACAAAGCCATTGCTTCACCCCCGGGGGGGATGCAATACAGGCTACAAGTCAACTAAAAAGAAGCATGCGTTGTTCAGCGTTCCAATAAAGGACGAAGCTCTGTTTGCGCAGTGGCGGAGAGCGCGATCCCGCGCGCTGACAAGCTGCTTAAAAAAAAAAAAAACTTGGCTGTGTGCGAGCTGCACGCTGCACTTCGACGAAAGGCACATCCATCGGCACTTCGAGCACACTTTGAATGGTGAAATTGTCCGCATTGAAAGGAGTAGGCCCATAGGCATGCTTGCCGTTGGAGTGAGAGAGGGGGCGAAGGTTTATTGCAGGGCGCCTCCTTCCTATTAAACCAGTGTATAAGGCAGATTTTCGCTCCCCTTTTAGATGACTGAAAGAGCGCCCGCCGCCTAGTCACTTTATAGAGCAGATTTAGCGCCCACTCCCAGATGAGTACAGGTGGGGCAATCGCTCTATTTGCCCCCTCGCGCGGACGCCTATGGGTAGGCCTTTCGGAGAAGCTCTTCGCATTCGTAGACGTGCGGACGCCCCTGTGTAGGCCTTTCGAAGAAATTCTTCGCATTTATAGACGCCCTTGAAATCTCTTTTTCAAAGTGGTTTAGCGACAAGGAGCTTCAGAGTGACAGCTTGAAAAAGCTAGTTTCCTGCTTGAAGAAAAAAAAAAAACAAGAAAAATATGTCACGCTGGGCTGCGCACAACATGCTCCGAGCCTCACAAATCAAGTGACCAAGTTTTTTCTGCTCAACCATTCGCGTTTTTACACAAAGACACTCCGCAAGGAGCGAGAAACTTCCCGTGAAAAGAAGTACCTGAAGCCATAGCTCGGCTTACTCACTCATGAGTACACTCACTCACACTCGTTCATACTCATTTGAATGTGGTGAGTGTGAGTATGAGTAAGTACTTATGAGTATGAGTAGGAGTGAGTAGAACGGGAATGGGTGCTCATGAGTGTGAGTAGGAGTGAGTATGAACGTGAATGAGTATTCTGAGTGTGAATAGGAGTGAGTATGAACGTAAGTAACTACTCTGAGTGTGAGTATAATTGAGCATGAATGTGAGTGAGTACTCTGAGCGTGAGTAGAATTGAGTATGAACGTGAGTGGGTATTGTAAGTGTGAGTAAGAGTGAGTATGAACGTGAGTGAGTACTTTGAGTGTGAGTATGAGTGAGTATGAATGTGAGTGGGTGCCCATGAGTGTGAGTAGAATTGAGTATGAACGTTAGTGGGTATTGTGAGTGTGAGTAAGAGTGAGTATGAACGTAAGTAACTACTCTGAGTGTGAGTATAACTGAGCATGAATGTGAGTGAGTACTCTGAGCGTGAGTAGAATTTAGTATGAACGTGAGTGGACATTGTGAGTGTGAGTAAGAGTGAGTATGAACGTGAGTCAGTACTTTGAGTGTGAGTATGAGTGAGTATGAACGTGAGTGAGTATTCATCAGTGTGAGTAGGAATGAGTGAGAGCTTGTGAGTGTGAGTAGGAGGGAGTATGAACGTGAGTGAGTACTCTGAGTGTGAGAAGGAGAGAGTATGAACGTGAGTGAGTACTCATGAGTGTAAGTAGAAGTGAGTTTGAACATGAGTGAGTACTGATGAGTGTGAGTATTCGTTAGTATGAACGTGAGTGAGTATTCATGAGTGTGATTAGGAGTGAGTGAGAGCTCATGAATGTGAGTAGGAGTAAATACGAACGTAGGTGAGTACTCATGAATGTCAGTAGATTTGACGGTGAAGGTGAGTGAGTTGCTGTGAGTGTGAGTAGCAACGAGTAGGAACATCAGTTAGTTACTATGAGTGTGATGAATATTTGTAACCATCGCAATGGCGTCCTCAATACGTTGGAAATAACGGGCACTATGTCATGCAAGCTTCCTGTACGTAAAAGCCTTCAGTTAGTTTGGAAACGGGGGGAGCCATCCTACATTAGACGGGGGGGGGGGGCGTGGTGTCCGCGCGAAAATCGAGTTGAAGGTAGCCGTACATTTTATTGTAATTTGAATTTTCTAGGCTCAGTAACTTTGAACTGTCTGTCTCTATAGCTACCATTCTTGCTGCACTTACCTCTTGCGCCTTCAGTCTACGCAACCCGCTGATAATACAAGTAAAACAAGAAGGTCTTGAGAAGCCCTTTAACAAAAATCGCCGCGCGAGCCGGTTCAGAAAAAAAGAAATGCACTGCGCAAGCGAAAAAAAAACGCTGAAATGGCCAGCGAGAGAAAGCACATTGTGTGCGTGACGCACATTGTGCGCAGCGATTTTGCAGTTTCTATCTCTGCGTTGTCCTTCAAGTGAAGGTTGCCTTGAACGAAAACCTTAAGTGATCTAATGACCTCTCAAGCACGAAGCTGTATGCAAACTTCGCCTTCTCAGTGCCCCATCAAGAAAAAAAAAGGAAAGCTTGGAGGTCGGTTAAGCTTCGCCGTCAATAGTATAGTACGCGATAGCGTAATCGGACCTTTTTCGCATCGCTGTTTCAATCTGTACCCTCGCTTCACTTTTCGGCGGCTTATTATGCCTTCAGCAGTGCAAACACAATGTGCAATAAGCGCCCAATCACCCTTGATAATTTATTCTATCATTCACATAACGCGGGCTAGTACAAAAACACACATAACGCAACTCGTTAATTACCGTTTCATTAGGCTGTCCGCGATAACCCTGCGTACGCACACTTCCAATGAACGTTAACCGCGTCCGCTGATCCGTAAATACGGCCCCCGGCAATCGTCAGTGGCGGCACGGAGCCAACGAAGTCTACGCGTGAATGCGACCCACAGGGGAAGGAAAACATCTCTGAAGATGCGCACAATTTCTCGAATGCAAAACTGCCGTACGCAACGCATTCCATCGGAAGGCGAGGCAGAGAGTGGAGGCGCCGTCTCGACGGTCGTGCCGGGCTACAGAACACCTACCAGTGGCCGGGCGGCCGGGGTGGTCACGGCGCCGACGTGGCGGCGAAGCCCCAGCGCCCGCCTGTCCCGCTAGTGCAGTCAGAAGGGGCTACGGGCAGTGGAAAGAACGAAGCGGCCGAGCCGGACGGCATGTCAAGGTCTTGGGTTCTGGTGGGTAATCATAGCGGCGGCCGTGTAGTATACTGAAGCTGTCGAGAGCGTCTCTAATTCGCGCGCATGCATCGTAGCCTACGAAACCGCGTTTCGAGTGCTTGTAACAGATTACTGAGATTCTAAACGATGTCTGAGCGTCTCCTACGCGTCATGGCACACAAATGAATGTACAGGTGTGTCGTAATTGCGCTGAGTCATTGCCTGTTTGTAGAGCTTACCGACCCTAAAGAAAGCGACAATTGTTCAACTCGATTGTTTCTTGAGTAACCTGAGTACACGTAACGCTACCTCAAAGTTAATATTCATCATCGGCCTGACAACATCTTCTGCAGGACAAAGGCTTCTCCCACGATCCACCACTCAACTCGGTCCTGTGCTTGCTGCTGCTATTATGCACCCGCGAACTTCCTAATCTCATCTGCCCACACCTAACTTACTGTCTCCCCCTAACACGTTTGCTTTCTCTGGAAATCCGGTCAGTTATGCTTAATGACCAGCTGTTATCCTGCTTACGCGCTACATGCCCGGCCCATGTCCATTTCTTCTTCTTGATTTCAGCTACGATATCCTTAACCCCGGTTTGTTCCCTGATCCACTCTGCTCTCTTCTTGACTCTTAAGGTTACAACTACTATTTTCCTTTCCATCGCTCTCTGGCTCGTCCTCAATTTAAGCTGAACCCTCTTTGTAAGCCTCCAGGTTTCTGCTCAGTAGGTAAGTACCGGCAAGATGCAGCTGTTATATACCTTCGTCTTGAGGGGATAGTGACAATCTACCAGCCATGAGCTTAGAATGCTTGCTGAATCTTCTCCACCCCTCTCTTATTCTTCTAGTTACTTCAGTCTCGTGGCTTGGCTCCGCAGGTACTACCTGTCCTAAGTAGACGTATATACCTTTTCCAACTTCAAGTGCATTGCCACCTATCTCGAAGCGCTGTTTTCTTTCGAGGTTGTTGTTCATTACTTTTGTTTTCTGTCGGTTATTTCGTAGATTCCGATGGAAGCAAAGCGGGAAAAAGGGAGACAAAGTTTGGTGGGCAGATGAGATTAGAAAGTTTGCGGGTATGAAGTGGCAACAGCAAGCAAATGACCGAGTGACTGGTGGAACAGGGGAGAGGCCTTTGTCCTGCTGTGATGATGAGTATGTGAATGTAAAAGTACACGAGTGAGTGCGCCTGAGTATGGGTAGGCGTAAGTATGAAGGTGAATGCTTATGTGAGTGTGGACGTGAGTGAGAGCCTATGATCTTGAGCAGGCGTGAGCATGAAGGTAAGTGAGTAACTACGAGTCTTAATTGAGGTGCACGAAAAATTGAAGTACAAAAGGAAGACATCTCGAGACATAGCACCCTGTCCAGGTGCCTCCCTTTTGTACTTCAATTTTTCGCGCACCTCAGTTAAAATGAATTACCAACTCGCCCAGCAGTCCGTGTTTCTCTAAGAACGTGAGTAGTCGTGAGTATGAACGTGAGCCATGAACAATGAGTATGAGTAGGCGTGAGTATGAACGTGAGTGGCTGTGAGTATGAACATAAGTGAGTACTCATCAGTGTGAGTAGTCGAGAGTATGAACGTGAGGGCCTAGAGTGTGAATTGGCGTAAGTTTGAACGTGAGTGAGTACTCATGAGTCTGAGTTGGAGTGAGTATGAACGTGAGTGAGTGCTCTGAGTATGAGTATAAGTGAATATGAACGTGAGTGAGTACTCATGAGTATGAGTGAGTATGAACGTGAATGAGTACTTTCAGGGTGAGTAGAAGTGAGTTTGAACATGAGTGAGTACTCATGAGTGTGAGTAGGAGTGAGTATGAACGTGAGTGAGTACTTTGAGTGTGAGAAGGAGTGAGTATGAACGTGAGTGAGTAGACGTGAGCATGAACGTGAGTGAGGGCCTATGAGTGGGAGTAGACGTGAGTATGAACGCGAGTGAGGGTGAAGGCTGAAAAAATTGTGGTGAGTGAGTATGAGTGAGTAGTCTCTCAAAGTGCCGACCTATGCCTGAAGCTCACGCGCGTCACTTAGTCTTGCAACCCAATGGTGTGTGGGGTGCTTGTGAACTATAAATTTTTTTCTTGGGTATAAAAAAAGACGCGCAACAAATTATGCAGAAATAATTGTTGTAAAGAGTTAGTGAAATGCGTTGTATGACCTGTGTGCAGAAAATGAAAGTTTTTCATCCAGATACCACTCGTGATTCTCGTCTCTGAAATTGACGTTACTAATGAGTTATGATGACGCTGTATTTACAGATAAGTGCTTGAGGAAATGATGGTTCGCCGTGGAAGGTGTTGAAAGCAGTGGCTCACAACTGAGTTCATCGTTCCAATCTTCTACCACTTCACATCAATAAAAGGTTTCAGTGCCATCATGCGCTCACTTTCGGGCTTGGCACCTTGTCGATAATTCAGTTTAGTCGCGCACTTGCGTATGCATCTTGTAATTTCAGAATCTAAAATATTTTCTCGTTTGCCATTTGAGGCCATGCATGAGCAACAAAATATGTTTTAAATGTTTCACATTGTCCGCGCACGTGGTTGATTCCCGTCTCTGCACAGCGCATCACCGCCTTGGGTGACGTGATAATGATGACGATTTGCGGCTTTGCCCTTTGTAACGGGTGAACACTTATATGTTGTAATCCTGCCTAGGTATATAGAGAAAAGAACAAACAAAAAAAGATCGAAAGCACAAAGAAGAGTTCACTTTTGGCACCACTTCCACCACTGTTGAAGACTTGTCTTTGTGGTGGAAACTACTTTTGCATTCCTGTCTGTCAAGGCCAGCGTCTGAGGTAGTGTAGTGGCCTCTGGTTCGCAGGGTAAGAGTTTTTGGCATTTTAGCAGTGCTCAACTGTCTCCTGTTCCGCTCCCAACGCTCTGCAGAGGGTCGAGTGGATGTTTGGGTCGAAGTGGTTACAGTATGTGAGCGTGCGAAGTGCTCCCGCACCGCTTCGAACAGTAGCCTACTTCCACCACTGTTGTCATACAGAGATATCGGAACAATGACCTCTTTGTACTTACGATACAGCTGAAGTGTACTCTTCTGCTGCATCGAGATTTCCCGTTGCTCATTCAGCACTTCGCGTATCCGTTTCTGGACTGCACCGGAAAGCTTGTGCTCCGTGGTTTGGATTATTGCGAGGTACAACATGTCGTATTTTCGTATTTCCGTCGAAGAGAGTAGACTGTTCGACCACTGTGTCCTGAGCCCACGAAGTGCAGGTAGCGGAACATACGACGGGCCCACCGCTGATCGTTCACAAAGCGTACGTGTCCTTCATAAGTGATCTTGCTCTTGGCTTCCAGTGCCTCGTACGAAGACCAACCCATGTCCCCCTGGATGGCCTCCACTGCAACAATTCTATGGCAGCTTAATGCCAAACAGCCCATTTCCCTCTGACCTCGCTCCAGCCACTTACGGGTCTTGCTGCACATGCATATGATGGTGTTTGCAAAAGTCAGACACGGTACATGGATCGATTTCCACAGACCTCACACCAATACATATCGGTTGCAACCCTAGAGCCTTTGTCCTGCAGTGGACGTAGTCAGGCTGATTATTATTATGATGATGATGATGATGATGATTTTCTGGTTCGCTTCCTCCATTTCATATCGGCATTCTTCATGTACAAGCAGCTGAATACCTTCCTAGCCCAACGCTTCTTCCCCATTTCTCTCAATCGCTTCTCAAAGTTTATCTTGCTGCTAGCTTCCCTGCCTTCAAATGATGTCCACCCCATATCACCTTGTACTTCCTGATTTGGTGTATTCCCGTGAGCTCCTAAGGCAAGCCTATCTATTCCACGTTGCTTAATTTATAATCTTGCTTGAGCTTCTGATCTCATGCACAAGACCGCATTGCCGAACGTCAGACCAGGAACCATGACCCTTTCCATATTCCTCTCACAACATCATGCCTATTGTAATTCCACAGTGCCCTGTTTTTCATTACCGCTGCATTCCTGTTACCTTTAGTCGTCACGTATATTTCGTGTTCCCTTGAGTACTCGGTCCCGTTGCTTATCCCTACGCCCAGATATTTGTATTTATCTGTTATCTCTAGCGTGACCTCCTGTATTCTAAGCTGACTACCTTCATTGTCATTAAAAAGTGTGACTGCCAATTTTTTCTCACTCTATCTGATATCTAACCTATCTCAGTCATCACCGTAGATGGCCACCAATCTCTGCAAATCTTCCTTGTTGTCGACCATTAGCACTATATCATCTGCATACATCAATGCTGGTAGTGCCTGTTCAATGACTTTTCCTTGTTTGACGAAAGAAAGGTTGAAGCACAGTACACTTCCCTCTGATTCAGCCTCTAATCCTTGTAGGTACATCATGAATAATAAGGGTGACAGGGAACACCCATGCCAAAGCCCCCGTTTTACCTCTGCAGGCCTGGATACCTGTTTTTCTCACTTTATAATTACCTTGTTACCTTTACAGATATCCTTTAAAAGATTAGTGACTACATCTTTCACGCCTAGTGTGTCCAGTATTCCCCACAATTGCTCTTGAACCACGCTATCGTACGCTCCCTTAATATCCAAAAATGTTAGCCACAGGGGCCTGTGTACCTTTTCGGCTATTTCGATGCACTGCGTCAGTGAGAACAGATTGTCTTCCAACCTACATTGTTTCTGACACCCATTTTGCAGTTCTCCCAGCACTCCGTCATAGTTTATTCATGCATGCAGTCTTTCTTTTAGAATCTGCAGCACCAGCCTGTAAATCACTGATGTAACTGTTATAGGACGGTAGTTGTTTATGACAGCTTTGTCTCCCTTTTCTTCATAGATCATGCTTATCCTGCTAAGTTTCTATCATTGGGAACTTCTCCGGCGATTATTATTTTGCTCACTGCCTCTTTCAAAGCCAGCTTAGACTTCTGACCTAATGTCTTTATCAACATAATTGGAATGCCATCAGGGCCTTTTGATGTACTACTGGACCCTTTTGTCAGCCCTTTCGCACTCTCGCTGTGAAAATGGAGCCATTGCGCCACTTCATTCATCCTTGTCGTTTGTGGCGCATAAGGCACTTCATTGTTGAAATTTTTCTGTCACCCTTGTTCTTATATATTCAATAGTTTCGTCCCCTTCTAGCCTAGCACCTTGAGCTGTAGTTATAAACCACTGCTCTAGGCTCGTCTCATTTCTTAGGGAGTTTAGATGGTTCCTAAATTTCGCAGCTGCCTTTCTATCTTTTTTATGTACTTCTACCAGCCACTGAGCTCCCTTTCTTCTAATCTTTTCATTAATCAGAAGGAACGCATACCTTCTACAGCTTAGAAAGATTTCCCATTTTCTTTCAACATTAATTGTCGGTTCACCCCGCTGCTTAGCACGTCTGTGTTCCCTATAAACTTCCTGGTGTTTTGCTATGGCGCTCTTAACTTCCTCAACCAACCAACTTTTGGGTTTGTGTCTTCTTTTCCGGGGTGACTTGTCACGTGACTTAGCAAGCTCTAGCTCACACAGTCTAATTAGGTTCGCGTATGTCCACACTGTTCTATTATCCTCAGTGATTACTTTCTCAATTTGTTTAGTGGTTATTTCAATTTGCCTTTCTGAATAAACATTTTCCTGTAGTTGCTCATCTTGTCTCCTTCCCACTTTCACTGCTCTTCCAAAACTTAACTTGATACGTTTGTGATCACTACCCAGACTTCTGGAGCCACCTTCATCTATGTGCATTCCCCAGAGCTTTTCATACATCCTATGTGACATCAGTGCGTAATCTATCATCGACTGCAGCCTTCCTACCTCCCTTGTTATTTGCCCTTCACACTTCTCGGTACTGTTGCAAATGATTAAATCAAACTTTTCACACATATCCATGATTATTTTGCCTGTCGGGTCGGCATACCCATCTATATCTTCTATGTGCGCATTCATATCTCCTAGCATATTTATCTCGCACTCTCCTCCTAACTCCTGAATGTCATTTGATATACACTCTGCCGTTGCCTGGTTTTCATCTCTGGCCATTGCTGCCGTCCACAAGTACACGAAACCAAGGAGTGTCATTAGCCCTGCCACTTTCTCTTTTAGCCATAAATGTTCCTTGCACTCCTGCTTGACCCTTTGCCAGTCTGTACTTTCATGAATGAATGCCCCAATACCACCACCCTTTCTACTGCCTTCTGTTCTATTACAATATTCCCATGCGTTGTCGGCATTGTTAGGAGGTTTTTCCATGTCCCTGAGATGTGTTTCTACAAAACCGTATACCATCGGCCTCTCCTCTCTTAGCTGCTCTTCTATATCTTCCCACTTCAGCCTGTTCCTACCACCCTGCATGTTAATATACCCTATGTCTGAATTGGCTCGGCACTCGTGGCTACGTATAATTTCTACCCCGGACTCTACTTATCTTAGATACTGGTTCCACTTTAGAATCGTATCTGTTCAGGCCAGCTGTCAAAGACCCTGCCTGGTTGTTTTCCTAGTTACTAGCTATCCTGCACCCCGGAGGGCCCACTTGCCCCCAAAAAGCTACTGCGCGTCCTGCAAGTCGCCAACCCACCTCATGACCTAGCCGCCCATCGAAGTGAATTCTGTCTCGTTGAAATGCACCCCACCTATGCACCTCTCTTTTATTTCCACCACCTCAAATTTTTCTCGCGAGGTGTGGCAGCTTGGGCAAGTTGGTATATGGCATGACGATAGTATAGCGCGAGAACAAAACGACGACCCAGAGACAAGAAGGACACAAAAGACACGAGCGCTAGCTTTCGTGTGCTTCTTGTCTCTGTGTCGTCGTTTTGTTCTCGCGCTATAACTATCGTCATTTTCTCTCGACTCATCCGCTATATCTCTTGGTTTGCGTTGACAACCATCATTTGCAGGTTGCTATCATGCACTGGTACCTCCGGTATGTACCTGAGGAGAAGTGGCGCGCATGTCATCGACGCCTTTCACCAGTGTGGTTGCTAGTCCTGCTGTATCTCCATTTAAGACATCGTTTAAACCGCCTGAAATTATCACGAGGTTTCGTCTATCAGCTGTAGTTTTGAGTTTTGCGCCCGTTTGCCTCATGACTGCTTCTAGTTTGTGCCCTGGGAACGCCCCTACTGCAACCCTCTTGTCACCTCTTACCCTCTCTTTGATGGCATCTGTGCATCGATTTAATTCTAGTCCCTGGCGATTATCACATGGTGTGACTTTTCAGCTGGAGCGTTCCGCACCTGGGGGTTACTTGCACATGTGACGCCGGCTGCTTTGTCCCTTCCCAGCCCCACCACTACTTGGCTGAAGCTGGGCCTTGCGACAATTGGACCGGCTGAACCTGTTTTTTCCAAACTTGCTTGCTCTTTCTTCTCCGGCATCCGGTTGCTGGTTCCCTACTATTCTCTCCTGTAGGCCGCTCCTCTGTTCACCTTGGCTAGTGCTTCTTCGGTGGACTTCAGCCTTTCTCCCATTGCCCTCGTTTGCCCTTACTCTGTCACCAACGCAGTCTCCAGATCGGTGATTCTCGTCAGCAGGTTTCTCCGGGCAACCATCATTTTTTCCATTTTTCCTCGAGCTTATATTGCCTACACTTCGCGTCAGCCTCTTCTCCTTCCGCTTCTACACTTGGGTCCACTTTCAAACCCACCCACAGTCTTTTTAACCATGTTTTCTCGACACCTGTTGTCCGTATGACTTGTCTCACTCGATAATTACAAAACTCGTGCCTTGCCCAACGAAAAAGAGAAAGTCTAAGCTCTACTACAAAAATTTGCGTGTTCAATGTACGTGCACCTCCCTCATGGGCTGGCAAAAGAAAAAAAAAACAACAACAAAAAATGAAACACATACACATGCACAAACTAATAAATACCTGGTAATTGACCCCCGAAAAAGGCGTACAATAAAATAAGTGCTACAGAGATTTTAACTGCTGCCTTATAATTATAAAGACAATCTCAAAACCTGCCAAGCCACTTATCTGCGCAGTCAATCGGGAGCGCTCAAAGAATACGTCCATCCACCGTGACAGTCTGAGCCGATCGCAACGTGCAAATGTTTGCCAGCGCCACCTGGCGGTTTGATCCTAAAGCGTTATGTGCTAGCTGGCGCGTTCATCACACTTTTTTATTCTAGCCACTGTAACAAGACAGCCTTCACGAGTTTAGCCAACACGGAGAAGGCGAGCTTCGTGTGCTGGCTGTGCGAGGCACTGAAGGCGGTAGTGCGGCACATGAACGCTAGCATTGAGGGGCTGCAGGAGGAGCTGAGGGTGAAACGGGAGCAGAGGACGGAACTCCAGAAACAGCTTGAAGCGTCGCGTGAGCGTAAGAAAGCTACCACCAGCATGTTAGAACAAATGAAGCGCGAACTTAGCAAAGAACGGGAAGGGCCTTAGGCGTACCAGATGGGGGTAAGGGGGGGTGCTAGCCCCCCTTCCCTTTCGATAGTGGCCAGTCTTGGCTGCACGCTGGGGAAACCAGCAAGTAAGGCGTAGTTTTCCATCAGAACAGTAATCATTTATTTTCTTACGAGAGAATGAAATTGTTACGAGGCTATTTACAACAGAGTTAACTTTTGCCAATATTGCCGCTGTGGTGATTTTCCTTTCCTTGTGAGTTCTTACAATATATATATATATATATATATATATATATATATATATATATATATATATATATATATATATATATATACATTGCCCTAGCTCGAGCAGTGGGAGTGGGTAAAGGAGCTAATGGCACTTTGCCCCGGCCACGAGTGGTGTGAGATGGCGCTGGTAGCGGTGAAGGCGACATGCGGGAAGGAACAGGCAAGAACGGGTGAAGCAAACAGGGGCGCCATCGCAAATAGGGAGCCAGCGATTGGAGCGTAGAAGGGTCCTAGTGGTGGGTGACTCTTACGTGACCAAGGTTAGGGATGGCGTCTTCACGACAGTGAAAGAAGATGGGAGAGTGAGGGTGGAGGCCCAGTCAGGGAAGTACATGGTGGGTGCACTGGGCCAAAGCTCAGGAGGTTGTAGAGGACAGCATGGAGGGCGAAAATCTCATCATTATTAATGCTGGTCTAATGGTGTGCTGAAGGGAAAGACTCAGAACCTTCGGAGACAGATGGTGAGATGCGTAAACTCCAAGACGCCTATGGAAGTGTGCATCGGACCATATATGCACAGTCCCAGGTTGGGGGGTAGTATTGTGGGATTTAAAGGAGGGTAGGGGAGGCTGACTATGTCATCAGGGGTATGAGCCGGCAGCTCGGATACAGCGCAATTAAGGTGAACCAAGACGTGTACGAGCCTGCCATTCGCACCTCTGCACAAGATGGCATTCATTACAGTGGTGCGACGGGCAGCAGGGTTGGTAATAAGGCAGATGGGTCGTCAAGCCATAGCTTTTTTAGAGGGACCCAGAGCCTTCAAGCAAACATTGCAGCCAAAGACAATTTTAAAGCCTGGGCACCAATATTCAAGCCACAAGAGGTCCGTGGGAGAAAAAATCGGCGTAAGCACAAGGGCCGAGCTAAATCAGACGTAAGCTATATTAACATGTGGGGCAGCAGGAATAAGTTAAAGTGGAAAGAAAGGACAGCAGTTGAGGCAGGAGAGCTGATGGTATACGGGGTTGTGAAACACATCTTTAGGAAATGGAGCAACGGCTTTGGAATCTGGACTATGTTTGGGAATATTCCAATAGACCAGAAGGCAGCAAGAAGGGGGTGGACTTGGGGCATTTATGTATAAAATTATGGGTTGGCAAAGAGTCAAGCAGGGATGCACGGAAGATTTATGGTAAAAAGGGAAGGTATCTGTGCCGATATGACACTACTTGGTTTGGTGTACTTGTGGACGGGAGCAAATGTCAGAGGGGAAAACCAAGCAATGGTGGAGTGTATAAAAATGACTTTGAGGAATTAGGAGGAGAGTGTGAAATAATTATACTGGAAGATATGACTGCGCACATAGAAGATTTAGATGGTTATACTGACCCAACAGGCAAAATTATCATGAATATGTGTGAAAGGCGTTATTTGATCATTTGCAACAGTACTGAGAAGTGTGAAGGGCAAATAACATGGAACGTAGGATAGCTGCAGTCGAAATAGATTATGCACTGATGTCACATAGGATGTATGATAGGCTTAGGGGAATGCACATAGATGAATGTGGCTCCAGAAGTCTGGGTAGTGATCACAAACATGTCAAGCTAAGTTTTGGAAGAGCAACGAAAGTGGGAAGGAGACAAGATGAGCAACTACAGGAAAATTTTTATTCAGAAAGGCAAATATAAATAGCTACTAAACATATTGAGAAAGTAATCTCTGAGGATAATAAAACATTGTGGACATACACGAATTTAATTTGACTGTTTGAACTAGAGCTTGCTAAGGCACGTGATAAGTCACCCCGGAAAAAGAGAGACACAAACCCAAGAGTTGGTGGGGTGAGGAAGGTAAGGCAGTCATAGCGAAACATCTGCAACCTACAGGGAACACAGACATGCTAAGCGTTGGGGTGAACCTACAGATTATGTTGAAAGAAAATCGTATATCTTTATAAGCTGTAGAAGAAAAGCATCTCTTCTGACCCATAAAATATGGAAATGAGGTAAATGACTTAACTGAACGTAACAAAAAAGGTTATAATATATCACTAATTTTGCAGACGATAAGGCAGATGTCGAAGCACTATCAGCCATGAATGAGTTTTTTGTTAACGCTGGCGACTACACAGACTCATCTTGTGGGGTAACAGATCCGCCTGTAGCAGATAGAAAGCGTCTATCACACTCACTCTTCCTTACTCCGGTTACACCTTGTGAAGTTGAAAATTTAATCTGTAAAATACGTGACAATGTTGCTGCAGGTGTTGACGAAATATCAGCCAGCCCTATAAAATATGTAGCGTCACTAACTTCACTCCCTCTTTCATACATCATGAACACTATGTAAGAAACCGGCATTTTTCCTTCAGAACTAAAAATAGCCCGCATTTGTCGTATTCATAAAAGGGGTGCCAAAAATGTATTATCGAATTACCGCCCGATATCGACTTTACCGGTAATCTCCAAAGTTTTTGAAGGAATAATACACTCCAGACTGGAATGCTTTTTCACTAAGCACCTGATAATCAATAAAGCACAGTATGGGTTTCAAAAGGGTAAGTCTTTGGAGTCGGCCCTATTACATACGAAAGAGGAGATATTAAAAAAACATGGAAAACAGAACCTACACCGTAGGTCTTTTCATTTACTTGAAGAAGGCCTTTGGCACAGTCAAACATGATATTCTGATATCTAAGTTGCGTGATTATGGTGTAAGGGGCGTGACAGCTAAATTATTACAAAGTCATCTTACCGAAAAAAAACAATATGTTGAGGTGGGTAACCTTGTTTCCCCAATGAAAACTGTTAAAAATGGTGTACCGCAGGGTTCAATCCTTGGACCGTTACTATTTATAACATATAATAATGATCAGTGTGACATTCCAAGATCCCCAAAATTGATTATTTTTGCTGACGACACCAACATATTTTTTACACGTAGAATATTCATGCACCTTGAAACTGAAGTAAATGATTACTTACTCAAATTAGAAAAATGGCTTCATCAAAATAAGCTCATGCTTCATATATCTAAAGGTAAGTACATAGTATTCCAGCCTATTAAAAAGCCCTAAGAGAGCGACATTAACGTCTTTTTTTTCAAAAAACAAAGGCTGGAGCAGGATAAATCGCAAAAATTCCTCGGAGTGTGGTTCCAAGAAAAGTCGTCTTGGAATACTCATGTTGATAGTCTCGCATCCGAACTAAGTAGGGATGTTGGGTGTATATTTAAAATAAATCCACTTATACCAATTTGGCTTAAAAAGATATACTATTCTTTTTTTTATTCGCGTTTAAATTATAGTATGCTAGTATGGGGCACTAAAAGTGAAAAGAATTTAAATAAACTAGAAATCTTACAAAAAAAAGTTATCTGCCTATTCGATGATTATTATGGCAACCCTAGGGAGATTCCTAGCGGTCCATTATTCATAAAACATGGTATACTCAAAGCAAGACAGGTGTATGAATATAAGCTATTACTTTACATTTATAAAAATAAACTCCACAATATTACGGCACCGGAAGGCGCACTCAAATACTCGCTGCGTAGGCAACAGTTTTGCGTTCCTGCTACTAGGACTGGATATGGTAGAGCCCTAATTGCATACCGCGCTCCATAGCTGATAAATCATTTAGGGGAACAATTAAATTTTAACCTCTCATTAACGCAATTCAAATACCACATAAAACATCTCCTCATTAATTGATTATAGTAAACATCATGTTTCCAATAAGCTTCTGGCTAAGTTCCACATATACTCTCACGTTTAGGTACAAAACGCGTGTATATACTGTAGCATGTACGTACATATGGGCAGATGTATGTATTAATATGTGAGTGTATTATATGAATATATCAGTATGTATGTGTTTTTTGGATATGTAATGAAAAGTGCCTCGATGTCTGATTCTGTGTGACTATGCAGCCTATTTTTTGTATTATATGTCACCTATTTTCGCTTTTATTCTATTTCTGTGTTTCTGTTATTATGCTGCTCTTTGTATTGTGATAATTATTATTCAATGTAGCACTGTTTGCTGAACTTTTTTCACGTAGCGAAGCCTCGTCAGGTCGAATAGCCTTTAGCTTCGCTTCATTTTTCTGTATTCTCTCCAGAAATAAAATCTGTTCATTTCAAAAATCAGTAGAAGAAAGAGGGCTCAGTGGCTGGCAGAAGTACATAAAAAGGATAGAAATGCAGCTGCTAAATTTTCGAACCATCTAAACTCCCCAAGAAATGAGACAAGCCTGGAGAAGAGATTCATAACTACAGCTCATGCTAGAAGGGCACGAAGCTATTGAATATATAAGAACAAGGATGATAGGAAAATTTCAACAAGAAAGTTTCGTATGCATCTTAATAGACAAAAAAGGATCAAGTGATGCAGGAGCTCCATTTTCACAATGAGAGAGGGAAAGGGCTGAAAAGAGGGTTCCTAGTAGTACATCGACAGGCCCTGATGGCATCCCAATTATGCTGATAAAAAATTTGGTCCCAAGTATAACCAGACTTTAGGAGAGGCAGCGAGCAAAACAATAGTCTACGGTGAAGGCCCTAATGAATGGAAACTTAGCAGAATGAGCATGATCCCTAAAGGAAAGGGGGACAAAGCTGACATAAACAACTTCCGTCCTGTAACAGTGACATCAATGATTTACAGGCTGGTGCTGCAGGTTCTAAAAGAAAGACTGCATGCATGAATAAACTATGACGGAGTGCTGGGAGAACTGCAAAATGGGTGTCAGAAACAAAGGAGGTTGGAAGACAATCTGTTCTCACTGAGGCAGTGCATCAAAATAGCAGAAAAGAAACACAGACCCCTGTGGCTAGCATTTTTGGATATCAAGAGAGCGTACGATAGCGTGGTTCAAGAGGACTTCTGGAGAATACTGCACACATTAGGTGGAGGGAATGAAGTCACTAAGCTCTCAAAGGATATCTATAAAAGTAACAAGGTAGTTATAAAATAAAAAAACAAGTATCCGAGCCCACAGATATAAAACGGGGGCTTAGGCAGGGGTGTCCTCTGTCACCCTTGTTATTCATGACGTACCTAAAAGAATTAGAGACCAAATTATAGGGAACAGACTTGGCTTCAGTTTCTCTTTCAACAAACAAGGAAAATTCTGTGAGCAGCCACTACTAGCAATAATGTACGCAGATGATATAGTGCTAATGGCTGACAACAAGGAATGTTTGCAGGGATTGATAGACATCTGTGGTAATGAGGGAGTCAAGTTAGATTTGAGATTTAGTAAAAAAAATCAGCAGTCATGATTTATAATGATAACGATGGGAGTGAGCTTACAATACAGACGGTCATGCACGATGGAGATAACGGATAAATGCAATTATCTGGGCGTACGGGTAAGCAATGGGACCAAGTACCTAAGGGCACACGAAATATACGTAACGACTAAAGAAAACAGGGATGCAGCGGTGACGAAAAATAGGGCATTGTGGTATTACAATAGGTATGATGTTGTAAGAGGAATACGGAATGGTGTCATGGTTCCTGGTCTGACTTTCGGCAACGCGGTCTTGTGCATGAGGTCAGATGTTGAAACAAGATCAGAAATTAAGCAACGTGGAAAAGGTAGGCTTGCTCGAGGAGCTCACGGGAACACACCAAATCAGGTAGTAGAAGTGGATATGGAATGAACGTCACTCGAGGGCAGGAAAGCTAGCAGCAATATAAAGTTTGAGGAGCAATTTAGAGAAGTGGGGGAGGAGCGTCGGGCTAGGAAAGTTTTCACCTATTTGTACACGAGGAATGTCGGTACAAAATGAAGGAAGCGAACCAGAAAATGGACAGGTAAATATATCGAAAACAGCAGAGAGACAAACCAAAAAGAACTCTCGGTTAAGAAGAAGGTGAAGGAAACAAAGACTGACATGTGGAGAATGGGCATGATTAAGTCGGCACTAGAGGTTTATAGAACTTTGAAGCAGCCCATTGTCAAGAAAAAGATCTATGACTATATTCGGGCTAGTTATCTACTGTCTGAAGTCAGGACGGAAGTATTGCGAACCAAAACTTATCGGGCCAAATACGAAGGTGTAGACACGGTATGCAGTGCGTGTGGAGAGAAGAAAACTTCCGAGCACTTTATAATGTTCTGTAAAGGGTTTCACGCTTTAGAGAACCCCTACAGTTCAAGACGATGGCACAGAGTTTTTCAAAACACTAGGGTTTAGGTACTGGGAAGGCAAAATTGACTTTAAGCGGGTAGAAATAACTAAAAGAAGGTTATCTTATTGGTGGCTACAATTAAGGCACGAGTGAAAAGTAAATTCTTCACTGCAAAGTGCTAGTGCTTAACTTTACTATTTTAAGGGAAAAAAGATAAATCTAGATTTGCTCTCTAAGTATTACGGCTATGTGGCGTTAGCCGTCACCCTTTCTGCAAGGTACATCCATATCAATCCATCCATGCTGTCATCGTGGGCTTTTCACGCTCGAGAGAGCGCGGAAAGCGAGGGGCGTCTGCTGCGCGCTGTAGTTTTTAGCGCTGGGTTTCCACAAAGGGCACTTGAAGTCTATTTATCTTCAATAATGCGATGTGGAATGGAGCTTGCCAATCTTTAAGCGTTGTGTTAGTGCCTGGGGCAACACGAGAATGCAAAAACTCAAAGCATCAGCAGGTCTGCCTCTAGCCATAGAGCTTGAAAATATTTGTGCCTATGTAAAAGCGCGCCAAATCAATAGGCATCAGAAGGAACGAAAAGAAGCTTGTTCGCACAGCTAATCGAGCATTGCGCATTCAAGAATCAATCGTAAAAGAAAAATTAGTTCATTGACCTTGATTTGCCAATATCCGCTTTTCAGGTTCATCGACGAGATGAAGCGTGCATTGATCAGTCTGTCAAGCGAATCATTAATACGCGGGAATGAGTACACGTTTTTTTTGACACGCGGTTGAGCTTGTGGTAGTCCACACAGAAGCGTAAGCTGCCGCCTTTCTTCTTAATAAGAACTAATGGTGATATGACGTGATCGTCGAGAATTCTCTGGGCTTGTTGTTGAACTGCTTCGAGTTCTTTCGGTGCCACGTGGTATGGGTTTCGTTGAATTGGTCTCGCCGTCTCTTCGGTTACAATTGGGTGCTTTGGCAGTGGCGTTTGACTTACCCCCAAGGTCGATGAGAAACGATCTTTGAACTGACGGATAACATCCAGAAAACTCCGCCTCTGTGCTGGCGATAAATCTGTGTTCACGTTAACAGGTTGCGGTGCTGAAGCGGCTGGCATCTCTGCCTGTTGCACTGCGAAGCACTCGTGGAATTTAACAATTTTGTCGAAGTATGCAAATGCGGTACCCTCTGTAATGTGTCGACGCTCGTTGCTGAAGTTCGTCAGCAGGGCCTCTGCTTGCCCATACACTACACTTGCGAGACTTATGGCAATAGCGATTTCTCGAGAGAGTAAAAGCGTCGATACTTGTTCCGCGACACCTTCTCCATTATGCTTCGTGTCACACGTGGCAGAGACGAGGCGACATGATAACGGCGGTATGGTCACCCGTCGTCATTGACGCGCATGGACCTGCGCTGCAGCGCTGCGCTATGATCCACTGAGGAGGTCAGTACACCGTCCCATACATTTATTATGGCACCGTACTCCCGCAAGAAATCTATACCGAAGATGGCCTGTTCTCGCCACTCTGAAAGAATAACGAAAGTGCCATGAACTCTGAATCCCCAATCTTGATTCTTGCGGTACACTTTCTGATAGACGTCCATAGCTGGCCTTTAACTCATCTGGCAGTCTTGTCCGTTCCATTTTCACCTTATTGCGCTTTTCGGCCACATTCGCGCTCATTATTGAAAAGACCGCACCAGTGTCGACAAGGGCCACCACGTCGTGACCATCAATTGAAAGTGTAATGTTGGCGGTAACAATCTCATCTTTCGTCACTTCATTCGAAATATGCGGCTCTTTGTGCGGCAGTAATGGAGAATTTTCAGCTCTTCGGCAATTCGCAACCTCCCCCTAGTGGCTAAGGTACTCTAGTGGCTAAGGTACTCGGCTGCTGACCCGCAGGTCGCGGGTTCGAATGCCGGCTGCGGCGGCTGCATTTCCGATGGAGGCGGAAATGGTGTAGGCCCGTGTGCTCAGATTTGAGTGCACGTTAAAGAACCCCAGGTGGTCGAAATTTCCGGAGCCCTCCACTACGGCGTCTCTCATATTCATATGGTGGTTTTGGGATGTTTAACCCCACATATCAATCATCATCTGGGGGAAAATGACCAGGAGAGAGTGAGCGTGACAGGGACCCTGGAGAAACGTCTCGCGGGATCTTCGCGCTCGTATCAATGTTGGGTTTTTTGTTAAAATAGCGCTGAAAGGTAGTGGACGGAACTATTTGGTACCCGCCGACGCGATAAGGTCAATACCACCTCATGTGGCCTGCTTCCCTACAATGGAAGCACAAGGACCTGTAATTGGGGTTACGCCAGATGTCTGTTTTGTGGAGTGGAGGTAGAATCGGCGTCGAACGTTTCCTGTAGAACCCAGGCACTGTCGGCAGTGGCAGTACTGATGTGGTGGCGACACGTTAGATGGCTGTCGACGGAGAATATCTGCTTAGGTTGGTCTAACCGTGTCAATGTTCGGCTCGGGAAGTGAAAGTCTTGCCTTATATCTTAGCGAACAACTTCGGTGACCGACGAAATTGCGCAGTCATTCGGGGGGTGTCACAGTACTCGCGGCGGTTGTGCTGAATTTCATGAAAACAATCCGGTTCTTGGCCAATCCCCCAGCGTGGATATGCGCCACATCGTCAAGGATCTTGGCTTGACTGGACTTGTCCTCTGTTGTTTGGGCGGTCGTACTGGCAGTATAGCGTAGCTGTAGTGCGCGTTCGATGGTGGTCACCTCCTTCGAAAAGTCGTCGATGCTGGAAGGTGGGTTCCGCACGAAACCAGCAAAGAGCCGCCCTCTAACACCGCGCATGAGGTGGCTGATCTTTCTGCTTTCGGACATATCGGGATCTGCTCGATAAAAAAATGGGCCATGCCATCAACAAACACAGCAAGAGATTCATTTGGCTTTTGAATCCGTGATTCGAGGAGTCGTTGTGCATGCTCCCGCCTTTCGGTGTTTGCGAAGGTGTCCAGGAACTTCCGCCGGAACTCATCCAACGTCGACCACACGCGATTAGCGAACCATGTGCGGGCTCCGTCCTGAAGAGGGAAATACACGTACCCCAACTTCTGTGTGGCGTTCCGCCGGTTAACGAATTGGCTGTGCGCTCGAACTCCTCGAGCCAGTCATCTGTGTCCTCCTATATGTTGCCGTAGAAGTCCACAAGAATTTTAGGGGTGAAAACAGTCACCTGTGTCGTGCTTGGGCTGGTCATGGCGGTGCTACTGCTTCCGGGTACGGTCATGTTTTTTTGGCAAAGAAGTGAATGCTCAGGCCTAACAGGTGGTGGCTGGCGTGGTGAACGGGTGTTTCGACGAGTGGAAGTCTTTGCGGACTAGAGCCGGGTCAGTTGGAAGGTGTCCTGGACATGTACCTAGCTCCTCCACCAGTGTCACGACGCAGAAATAGAAGAAATCGGATATAGAAAAGCTCACTTTTAATACATGCAAGGTACTCTTTTGCTTGTTTTCTTGCTTGCTTGATCCTTTCTTCGGGCTCTTACCTACTAAGGGGGATTGACCAAGAAGCCTACGGTTAACGTGAGTTAATACCTCAAGATCATCTAGGCTAGGAAACTATGATTACTTTGTTTTGACTTGACGGGATTCATTTTGCGCAGTGTGAAAAAAGGAAAGCAAAAAAATAATAGAGTTTTTTGAATAACTAAGGTGTAATCGTTATATAAAATTCTTCTGAACGTTAAGTCATTACAGTGTAACAGTTAAATACTAAATCTTAGATTGGTTAGTAAAAATCGAGACCTGATAAATGGCTCAGCAAGGTAATCTTCTTGTGTCACATAGGAGTTCGCAGAGAGCCCCGCAGACGTTCCTGCCGCTGTGTCCTAATGAAGCAGCCCCAAAGGACAAAATATTAGGAGTAGTAAGTGAAATTCCTAGTTTTTTAAATAAAACATTGGAAAGTTTTTTCTTTGATTTTTGAAATGGTTGCACGTCAGAAGAAAATGGTCGATATTTTCAGGTTCGTTACAGCTTGAGCACAGAGAAGATGGCACCAGACCAGGCCTATTAAGTAGAAATTAAGAGGTGCTACACGGCAACGTAATTTTGTTATGGAGACTTCCAATTAACGCGTGGGACACCATTTATTATTCCATGCGAAGTGCAGGTGCAAGAAATCTAGATTCGGTGTCGTAATCTTTGATGAGTCCTCAAGAAGGGAAAGTTTTCTGAAACTCGCTGCTGTTAGATAACCTGTAAGAGGTATGATTGGCAAAATCGGAAAATGGAGGAATGCTCGCGCGAGTGCGTCAGCCATCTCATATATAACTTTACTACGATGGCCTGGTACCCATATAATTCGCACTAGACGAATATTTGCTGGGAATAATGATTTAATTGTAACTAGTACTGCTGATGCCGATTACTATTAGAAAAATGAACACACGGAATACGAGTCTGTCACTATTACAGACAGCTGTCGAAGGAGTCGCAGGAAGTTATCGAAGAGCTAGTATAACGGCCGTTAATTCCGCTTCAAATATGGATGTATAATCAGGAAGGCGTAATCAAAAGACCAGAATAATGAGAGAGAAAAATACCCACACCTGCTTTTTTGCAACTCATACATGCATCCGTTGCAATTACTATATTAGTACCTAAATGAGACAGGTGTTCATCTAACACGCCAGTCAAATATTTAGGGGGCAAGTGTTAAGCAATCGTTGGGAAGATATCGTCAAATTCTATTTGCACTTGCCCGATTTGTTTGTCAGATGGTATGATCTCGAATATATTACCATTTAGAGCATCTATAAGTGTTTGAACAAATATTTGGGTTTTATATACACGGGACCAATGTTGATTGAAAAAGATTCCGGGCACCGCAAAGAATTCGAACTTCCGCCTTCTTAAAGTGGATTCAGAAAATTTTAAATGGTTTTAACTGTTAAAATACTGAATATGCAAGCAAGAGTGGGTATCCGAGCTTCTTGATGCAAAACATTGCTGGCTGTGAATTTTGGCACACCTAAACAACTTTGAAGAGTTTTCCGCTCTAAGAGAATCAAGGGGTTTATTCTGTATGCTGGGCCACCAGAGAATAGTACACATCCGAATTCAAGAATAAGGCGAACAAACGTGCAATAAATTATGATCAGCGTATCTCTGCGAAAACTGGAACGGAGCCGGCCAAGCCTACCTGTCATCCCAACAACGCGTGTAGCCTTAATTTTAATATGTTCAATTTGGTCAAGTCAGCTGAGTTTTTGATCGTACAATACACCGAGATATTTATTACAGTTAACTCGGGGAATTATTTCTTGATGGTACTGAAGAGAAATATAACTAGCACGTCCAATGGAAAAACTATCATAGCAAATGTGGCTACTTTCAGTTTCACATGAATTATCTGAAACCAGGTTTCCGATGTTGCGAAATCAAACTGTGAAGTTGAATGTAGTAAACGAATATTACAGTCAGAAGCAAAAAAAAACGCAATATCATCTGCATATACATGTACTTGTACCTTATTACTGAATGGTATTGAATTTAAGAAAATGTTAAGTAAAACTGGTGAGAGAGCAGAGACTTGAGGAACATCTCTCGTTTGGCTATACTTCGACGTTGAAATACCTCTTTGGAAACAATAAACCTTTCTGTCTTTTAAAAATTCGTACATGCAATTTGTTATACACTGCGGCAAATTTAGGTCTTTTAGGACATTGATAAGAATTGCATGTTCAACGCTATCATATCTCAATATCACACTATGATCATCATGTTTATAACTGCAGTATCAATAACGATCACATTTCTGTAGTTGATTCGTATAAATATCTGGGTGTGCCCATCTCGCGTAACCCAACTTGGACATGCCATATTAACCACATCTTAAACATTGCTAATCACTCTATGATACTTACGCCGTAACATTTCACTCGCTCCCCCTTCAATTGAAAAAGTTGCCTTTGAAACCTTTGTCAGACCAGAGCTAGAGTATGCGCATGCGATTTTCGATTCTCCTACAATAACCTCATTAACGCCCTCGAGTCTGTCAAGAACCATGCGGCCCGCTTCATACTATCCAATTATTCACATCGCAAGCATCTCAGCACTTAAAGCAAAGATTAGCTTATCCAAGCTGTCTAAACGCTGCAGAATTGCTCGTTTTAACACCTACCACAAATTCTTCCATTCCTCGCCTTTAGATAACCCGTACGTCAGAAGAGCCCATCGCATTTCCCGCCACAGTCACTGTAACGCTGTTTATCCAATGCAAGCCCATACTGTCACCTTTCACCAATCGTTTTTTCTACGCACAGCCAGAGACTGGAATGACCTGCTACTTGACCGCAACCGATACCCAAGCAATCAAGCGGCTTATTGAAATCATCCCATCTTTACTACCCTTATATTCATAGCCTTTCTATTACCCACTCACTCCCTTATGTAATATCCTAACTGGGACCTTTAATGTAATAAAATGAATGAAGGAATGCCTTGGCTAAATCAAGGGTTACTAGGGCCGCGTATTGCCACATGGTTCGCTTGGGTGAGATCGAAGAGGGAAAGAGGACAAAGACGATCTCTCTGAGCCGCTGCTTGGCTAGTCGACTCAACGAGCCCATTGTATCATGTTTGTCGTGAGTAACGTAACAAGACTGGTGGAAGTGCTGGATACAACGTCTCACGATCCTCCCGATGCCCAAGACCCCGCCCAGCAGCCGGAACACAAGCCCTGCACCCGTGGACACTCCTGTTCATAGAGTAAGCCGCTGCCAACGAGGCCTACCGCCTGAGACACCAACCACTGACGCAGCGACTATGACTTCGACACAAGATCCCGTGCAAGCTCCGACACCTTTCACGCCGATCTACTGCACCGTCCAGTACCCGCTCATGCCTAGCTTCTTTCACGGAGAGCAGCATGAAGATGTTGACGACTGGCTGAGTGAGTTCGAACGTGTCGCAGCGATCAATTACTGGGATGATGCCGCGAAGCTCCGGAACGTGTACACTTGCCTAAAAGACGGTGCCAAGACGTGGTTTTTGAAGAGGGATGATGTTCTGACATCTTGGCGCGAGTTCCAGCATCGCCTCCTGGAGACCTACAGGAGTCCTGACAGCCGCAAACGGGCGGAGCGTGCTCTACAATCACGCATCCAGATGCCCAACGAGACCATCTCGATGTAGGTCGAGGACATGACACTGCTTTTCAAGCGAGCGGATTCTGCTATGGCAGAAGAAAAAAAGTTGCGCCACCTCATGCGTAGCGTGAAGGAACAACGTTTTACTGGTTTGGTGCGTAGTGCCCCTAGAAGTGTTGCTGATTTCCTTACTGAAGCGGCAACAATGGAGCGAGTACTGTACCAACGGTCTGCCCTGTTTGACCGTCAAGTGAATGCTGCCTCAACTCCCGAAATTTTCGCCACCCCTGGGAGCAAGAGCCCCAAATGTATTCGCGAGATCATCCGATCTGTCGTCCGGGAGGAAATGGAAAAGATGTACGGGACAAGGCAAATCGATGTTGGTTCTATCACCAGTGTCATCCGTGACGAGGTCCATCAGGTGCTGCACGCCCATCATTTTCCGCCCACGTCGGTTGATCCGGAAACGGCTCCTGTGTCTACTAACAGTCGCCGTCGTACGTACGCGGAAGCCTTGCGATCTGACACTCCTCTTTCTGGTCAAGGAGTCTCGACCCAGCCAGTGCCGCACGTCCCGATCCAGACATTGCCGCACCTCCCGATCCAGACAATGATGCCGTCAGTCGTGATTCAGTCAGCGCGCGCTGATTTGTACATCGATAGTCGTCGTGCACCGACACGCAAGTCTGATCTCTGGCGTACGCCAGACAGACGACCCCTCTGCTATCATTGCGGTGAGGCTGGTCACATTTACCGCGAATACCCATACCGGCAACTTGGACTGCGCGGATTTTCCGTCAATTCCCCTCGTCCCCCAATTGGTCAAAGGCCAAGGGATATCGAAGAGTATTTTGCGCAACAGCGTGCACCCTTTACACGACGGCTATCGCGGTCACCATCTCCGAGGAGACCCGCAGTCACTGGGCCACGTTTCGGGGTGACGGCAAGGGAACGCTCCCCGAGCCCTCGTCGGGAAAACTGAAGGCAGCGGCCTTCAGGGGCAAGGTCGCTGGGACTCAAAGTGCGGAAGACCTCCCATCGACGCTTGCACGCAACGCCGAAGGCATTTCGTCAGAGAATAACCGCAGTGCCGAAGAAACGCCGACATCCACATCTGAACCTAGTGACCGCGTGTCACTCGACATACCTGTGCCGATTGACGGTCTTCAGGTCAGTGCAGTGGTAGACACTGGTGCAGACTATTCGATTATCAGCGGGAGGCTAGCGAAAAATCTCAGGAAAGTGATCACGCCGTGGAATGGAACGCGAATTCGAACAGCTGGAGGACACGTTGTAACACCGCTGGGTCGCTGTACCGCAAGAGTGAAAATTCGTGCGTCAACGTTTGTGCTCAGCTGCCTCGTTCTTCGCGACTGTTCGCGTCAGCTGATTATCGGCATGGACTTCCTTCGGGAATACGGTGCCATCATAAATCTCCGTGAGCACATCTTGACCTTCTCGACTCAAGGCGCAACAGATCGAGACGCTGATAACTGCCGTAGACCTGCGCTGCGTGTTGCTGACGACAGTGTGACGCTGCCACCTCGAGCAACTGTTTCCATCGAAGTCACTTGTGAAGACTTCCAAGACGGCGACGTGGTGGCTGAAAGCAATCTATCGTTTCTGTTGCTCCAAGGTGTATGCGTCGCCCGAAGTGTTGTGCGCGTCCGTGACGGACAGTCAACGATACTAGTTACGAACTTCAATTACGAGCACCGGCATCTTTTCCGCGGAACCACCCTAGCTTATGGAGACCCTGTTGCCGACGTCACAGGAGTGCTTCGCGTCCGAGGAAACGCAATTCGTCAGAGAGTAATCGCAGTACCGAAGAAACGCCGACATCCACATCTGAGCCTAGTGACCGCGTGTCACTAGGTTCAGGTGTCACTAGGATGAGGAATTTGTAGGCCGCATCGACATTATTTCAACGCTGTCAGACAAGAGAAAGGCTGCACTTCATGACCTTTTAAGGGAGTTTCGATTTTGCTTCGGCTCTTTTTCCAAAGTTCGTCAAACACACCTCCCAAAGCATCGAATTATTACCGACGATGACGTCCGCCCCATCCAGCAGCAGCCTTATTGCGTTTCTGCCAAAGAACGCGAGGCTATTCAGACACAAGTAAAAGAGATGCTCGATGACGGGATTATTCAACCATCCAGCTGCGCTTGGTCCTCGCCAGTCGTTCTAGTAAAGAAAAAAGACGGAACGCTGCGATTCTGTATTGACTACAGGAAGCTTAATAGCGTCACAAAGAAGGACGTCTACCCGCTTCCACGGGTCGACGACTCCCTCGACAGGTTTCGACGCGCGAAGCATTTTTTGTCCATCGATCTAAAGAGTGGCTATTGGCAAATTGAAGTGTATGAGCGAGACCAAGAAAAAACCGCGTTTGTGAATCCAGACGGACTTTACGAATTCCGAGTTCTTCCCTTCGGTCTCTGTTCTGCGCCAGTCACTTTTCAGAGGATGATGGACACAGTTTTCGCTGGCTTGAAGTGGCAAAGCTGCCTTGTCTACCTCGATGATGTGGTAATCTTTTCCGAGAGCTTCGAAGAACATCTGAAGCGTCTGAGAAAGGTTCTGGAAGCCATTCGCACAGCTGAACTCACGCTGAAACCTCAAAAATGCCATTTCGGCTATAAAGAGCTGAAATTTCTGGGACATGTCATTAGTGCGGATGGAGTGCGACCTGATAAAGACAAAACTGCTTCTGTCGCCGCCTTCCCTGTTCCATCAGATAAAAGAGCAGTACGCCGTTTCCTCGGCTTGTGCGCGTATTATCGCCGATTTATCGCCAACTTCTCGAAGATAGCTGAACCTCTTACGCGACTCACCCGAGATGACGTGCCCTTTACTTGGGGCGCAGAACAAGATACAGCGTTCACTGAGCTACGACAGAGAATGCAAACAGCCCCTGTTCTTGCCCATTTTGATGAGGATGCCGCTAAAGAAATTCATACAGATGCCAGCAACGTCGGACTTGGCGCTGTCCTTGTACAATGACATGGCGGCGTTGAGCATGTGATAGCTTACGCCAGTCGTACTCTTTCTCGAGCCGAGACCAACTATTCTACGTCAGACAAAAATGCCTTGCAGTCGTGTGGGCGACGACCAAATTTCGGCCTTACCTCTACGGTCGTCCCTTCAAAGTGGTGACTGACCACCACTCGCTCTGCTGGCTGGCAAATCTCAGAGATCCATCCGGCTGTCTCGCACGGTGGAGTTTGCGTTTGCAGGAGTTCGATATTACGATTGTGTACAGGTCAGGGCGCAAACACGAAGACGCCGACGCGCTTTCTCGAGCGCCTGTGGGGAACGCTGTCAGGGGCTCCGAAGATGAAGGTGCCTTTCTCGGAGCAGTTAGCGACTCCGAATTTATGTCAAAGCAGCGGGCAGACGACGAATCACGCCCAGTCATTGATACCCTGGAAGGCCGCAACTCTCAGGTCCCTCAACACATTGCTTGCGAACTGCCCTCTTTTTTGTCTAAGAAGAGGCATTTTTTACAAAAAAACGCCCGTGGTAGCGACAAAGCCTTCCTACTCGTTGTTCCTACCGACATGCGTGATGAGATCCTCTTCGTGTGCCACGACGAGCACACGTCCGGACATTTGGGCTATTCGCGAACTCTTGCCAGAGTACGCCAACAGTATTACTGGCCGCGACTATCAACTAGTGTACATCGATATGTGAAAGGATGCCGTGAGTGCCAGCGCCGCAAGACTCCGCCTGTGAGACCCGCGGGAGTGCTTCATCTGATCGCACCACCACGGACACCGTTTGACCTCGTGGGAATGGACCTTCTCGGGCCCTTTCCTTTGTCGTCCTCTGGGAACAAATGGATTATAGTTGCGACAGATTATCTTACTCGTTATGCTGAAACAAAAGCGTTACCCCGTGGCACGGCCTCTGAAGTCGCGCAGTTCTTCGTGCGCCGAATCGTCCTACGGCATGGTGCCCCGTCATGCGTGATTACGGGCAGAGAGACGTCGTTTACAGCACGAATGATGGAGGACATTTTTAAACTGAGCTGCAGAAGTCATCGAAAAACAACGGCTTATCACCCGCAATCCAATGGACTGACAGAGAGGCTTAACAAGACCATAGCGGGCATGGTGTCAATGTACGTGGACGTTCAACACAAAACCTTGGACGAGATTCTTCCATACATCACGTTTGCTTACAATACGGCAACGCAAGAAACAACGCGATTTCCGCCTTTCCGACTTGTTTACGGACGCAACGTGCGAACCATGCTTGATGCTATGCTTCCATGCGACCAAAGCAATGAACTTGCTCAAGACGCTGAGCAATACACTCAATACACTGAAGGAGCTCGTCAGCTATCTCGCATAAACACCAGTCACCAACAAGATGCAGACGCACGACGTTACAACCTCCGCCATCGAAATGTCACCTACCACACTGGGGACCGAGTGTGGGTGCGGATTCCTGTCCGGCGACCAGGCTTATCCGAAAAACTCCTAAGCCGTTATTTTGGACCGTACAAGGTTCTTAGACGAGTCACAGATGTTACCTACGAGGTATTTCCGGACGGCGCAGCGTCTTCTCGTCGACAGCTTCGGCCCGAAACCGTGCATGTCGTTCGGCTGAAGCCCTACTTCACACAGTAGCCCTTGTGGTTTCACGTGCTACGACATGCCGTGACTTTGAGTTGCTGCTGCTGTTTGTGTTCTCCTGTGTTTTTATGCCTTTTTTGCACTTGGCGCAAGCATTGACTAAACTTCCTCATTTGCGCTGCGAGTACTGGCACTGTCCCTCTTTTGTTTCTCTATATCTGTGTGTGTATACCTTCATTTTTTTTTATTTACGAGCATCGAGTCGATGCTTTCAAAGGGGGGACTATTGCCACATCGTTCGCTTGGGTGAGATCGAAGAGTGAAAGAGGACAAAGACGATCTCTCTGAGCCGCTGCTTGGCTAGTCGACTTAACGAGCCCATTGTATCAAGTTTGTCGTGAGTAACGCGACAATATTGTCGTCTGTGGCGAGCAAGCTTTAAACGAGTCTCTAAATCAACGTGCGCTCACCATATCGAGTAACCTGGTCTAACTATAATCTGGCACGCACTTAGTATTGCATTATCTGTTATAATCTTCATAATTCTGATGTAAAGTATTCTTCCTGTTAACTTGACTACATGTGATGTTAGAGTGCTTGGCCTAATGTTATATATCTGCATTCCTATAGTCCCCGCTTTCTAAGAAGCGGTATTATTTTTGCAGGTCTCCAGTCAGGAGGTATCCAACTATTTTTAAATGAATGGTTGACAACGTTAAGAACGTCTTCAGGAGAGATATGGAATATTTTTAACATTCCTGAAGTGACACCAACTGGTCGAGGACCTGTGTTTGGCAAAACATGAACGGCGTGTGCAAGTTCATCTTACTTCAACAAAATCATTTACGGACGAAAGTTTTACAAAATTTATTTGTATTTGTGATGAAAATCTCTTTTTTATTCCTAGTGCAATTTCAACCAACATATCTTTCAGCTCTCTTGGGCAAAGAAAAACTGAGTCAATATTTACGGGTATTGCAATAGCTTTACTAAAACGGAGAAATCTGAATGGAGCTTTCTTGTTGCCATTCTTGGATAGATAGCTATAACGTTTTTATTCATAATTGTCTTTCGCTAGTGTAACGTTTCTCTTACATAGCTTTGGCGTACAAATAATTTCTCCAATTAGTTGGACATTGGTTGATAAGCAGTTTTTTCCATGCAGCTTTCCACTGTCTATAACCTCAAGCACAATCCGAATTCCACCAGGTAGATATGGAGTTTCGTTTTGTTGAAGATTTAGTAAACTGTATTTTTAATTGTACGCTTTAAAGTGGAACAAAGGCTCATAGCTTTAACATTTCTTTCCATACTGGGCCAGGAAGACAACGTTTACTGTAAATTCTTTTTAAATTTAGACTAGTCTACGAAACTTTGCACCTGGTGGTCTACCGTCTAAAAAGCAATGCTGACTTCAAATACCAGGGGATAGTGATCACTACTTGTCGCGGTATCAAGAACAGTCCAAGACGATATTGTCACATTTGAGCTAGCAAATGTCAAATCTAAGACGGACCTCGAATTACATCAAACGAATGTGGAAACTCTGAAATTTAAACAAATAAGGTTATGCCGATTAGTCCAGTCACACAACCATTTTCCTGATGAATCAGTGCGGGAACTCCACGACATGTGATGGGAATTGAAGACTCCTGCAAATAGTATTCTGTTTCTGCAAAAACTCAGTCACATCAAGGGCTCTTTCAACTTGTATCCCAGCTGAAAAGTAGTTATTGACTATAGATAATGGTGTGTATCGGGGAAAATGATTTTATATAACCAATACTTCATTATCGTGTGATATTCATGTGTAAACGAATTGTGCTTTATGACAAATTTTGGATGAATTGAAAAAAATTAGTCCTCCACCACGTGGGTCTCTGTCCGGTCGAAAGCACTGCTACTTTCTTAAATAGAAGTTTAATGAAGCTGACAGCCAAGTTTCTTGTAGCATTATTACGTCACGAGATTGTTGGGAAATTAGGTATAATAAGTCTGTAGTTGCTTCGACCTTATAGATAAGCAGCCATGCTTTGAACTCCGAAGAGCGATTCGTTCCAGCAAATGTGGCAATTACAGCTTCTGCAGGAACTTTATGATGGTTTCCTTGTTTGGTACGGTATATAAATGTACTACCTGCTGAAGAAAAAAAAATGTCCAAGACATCTGCTTGAGTTAGACTTACGTCTGCCCATCCAAACCAATCCTCTGCAGCAAGCTAGAGGAGGTGGGATAGAAAAGCTCACCAGATGTGAGGCAAAAGTAGTGCACTTCAGTAGGTCTTGGATACAAGCCTTGTCTGATGAGCAGCATAGTATCCCCCCACGTCCAAACTGATGATCCTCTGTTATCAGTAGGGAGTGGGGAGTGATCGGACAAAGTTCTGTTTGGATTGCCTTGCGATTCTTCATACGGATGGACCCACCATTGGTCGGCACCAATGTGACAGGAACGCTACGGATTCCATTGCGGAGAAACAACTTCAAGGGTAGACCCTGAGGGGGAACAGAGGTAGGCCTCTGGCCCGGAGAAGAAACAGGCATAAAAGAAGGTGAAGTTACACTTAGCAATGTACTCAAAACAGTTGCTGAAGAGGTCTGAAAAAATAAAAGTAACCTTCAGATACTTGACCGCAACCCTGAACATGGCACAAGGGACGTTGGTTCGAACAGCAAAAACTGTGCCTTCAAGCCTGCGACACGTTCTGAACCAGCTTGCTGCGTGAGCTCTTTTCAGCAGTTTGAATGCGGCAATTTAAAAGAGCGGCAGATCATTTGAACACTACAAAGAAAAAAAGAGTTCGTTTTACAGAGACAAAAAGGGGGGGGGGCGGCAGGTGGGGGTGGGGGCTTGTGCAGGCGAGACAGTTTGGAACGCGGTCAGAACTGAATGGGCGGCTACCGAACCCACGTCATACCGCATCATACGTTCTCGTGGTTATATTTGCGATCTGCAGCTTGTTCTCATCTGTAGCACGTTTACAATCAACATTTCACGTGGAACTAAATCAGGTACCTTCACTTGAGATGGATGCGCGCATGCAGTGTTTTTCGAACGGGCACGTAAGTGTGGATGATTGCCGTGACAAAACAGCTGAAAGAAAATATACGGGATCCCTGTTTCAGAGCTGCCAAACGTGTTAACAGTGTCGTGAGTCGCTACAGTATAGTGTTGGAATGATGCAGTAATATATCTTTTTCATATGACCTCAACGCTGGCTAATAGCGGCCGAAATATCGCGCGCGTAGCATACGACCGCCGCTTCGCCACGGCCTTCGCCGCGCATGATTGATTGATATGTGGAGTTTAACGTCCCAAAACGACCATATGATTATGAGAGACGCCGTAGTGGAGGGCTCCGAAATTTCGACCACCTGGGGTTCTTTAACGTGCACCCAATTCTAAGTACACGGGCCTACAACATTTCCGCCTCCATCGGAAATGCAGCCGCCGCAGCGGAGATTTAAACCCGCGACCTGCGGGTCAGCAGCCGAGTACCTTAGCCACTAGACCACCGCGGCGGGGCGCCTTCGCCGCGCAGAAAGCCCATGGATAGATGCAAGGATAGATGCATGTATAGATGGATGGATGGATGTATTCGGCTTTGGATCGGGCGACGGCTCACGCCACCTAGCCATAAAGTTAAGTACCATCACTATGTATTTATGGCCTCCGAGATGGCGAGCGTGCGGTGAACACGCCGCGCACTTACCATCTCGGAGGCCATGATGCGTTGATGGATTGAATTTCACTCGCACCTTGATTGTAGCCACCAATCACTTAGCCTCCTCCGGTTTATTCTACCCGTTTAAAGTTTATTTTGCCTTCACTGTCCCTAAAACCCAATGCTAACCCTTTACAGAATATTATCAATTGTTCAGCCGTTTCTTCCTCCTCTCACACTCACTACATAACTTGTCTGTGCCTTCGCATTTGGCTCGGTACGTCTTGATCCACAATACTCCCGTTCTGGTGTCGAACAACAGAGAACTACTCCGAAAATTATCGTAGAAATATTCTTTTGCAATTGACCCATTAGAAATGCGAGCGCGATTAGAAATACAAGCGCGATCTGCGAGCGGCCGCCATTGCTTGTTCTCTCCGTCCTGCGGACGCAACCGTACGGATAACCGGAACCATTAAATCGCACTGACGAAGTTTTTCAGCCTACAGCACGCAAAGAAATTATTTAGAAGCTAGAATTCTTCGGAGAAAAGCCACAATTGAGATGCCATCGTGATGCTGCGTGCCGCTCAGTTCCCAGCGCGTCGTGAGGGACTTGCGCGGAAACAAGGTAGTTACGCGCCAACGCCGGTGAACTTGAGCTGGTATTACAGCACTGATATCCCATGTTTTCTTTGTTACTTGCAGGGCCTCTGAAAAAACACTGACGAGTTCATCACTACGTAAGAACAGTGAATCGGTGTGTATGTAGCGCGCAGGTGTCGGTGCTATGAAATCAGCTGTGCGGTCGCGGCCACGCCGACGTTGCCGTGTCCGTGTCAATTATGCGTGTACGCTCTTAATGTTCTTAGGATTGCGAACGCTATGCAATTGCTAATAACCCCGTAAAGTAATGGTTTGGAGCAGCTTTACCCTACAGGAAGCAGCATTTGTTTGAAAACGTAGGTAGGCGGCTTGTCGAAACACGCACGTTCGTGGCTTGTTCTGCGAAGTTAACTCGATGAATATCACTGAAGTACCGTGTTTTGGAGCCTAATGCACCAACTAGAGACAAGTTACGTGCTAAAAATGCAGCAAGACCCTTAATTTGTTATTTTTACCGTACGCGCGAGCAACAAGCATAATCACCTAGATGTCAAAATCACAGATCTCCACTAGTGGAGATCAGTGGTCAGGATAGGCCACCGTTTGTTTTAACCTCTCAATAGTCATTATGGTGCTGTGTGTTCTACACCGGCATGTATGCGTTCTTTTCACTCAGAAACTGTGGCGGGGGAGGGTGGAATTGGGTTGGTTGGATATATGGGTTTTTGATCTTCCCAAAGTTTTTCAGTTTTGCATGAGTAGCGTGTTCAATGCAATTATTCACAAAGACCTAGTTTTATACCTCTTCCTTCCAACTCAGTATATGGCGTCGTCGTCGGGGCTCTAATATTATTATATTTCTTAAGGCGTTTAATAGCCGGCAACCAGCGAGCATACTCAATGGTGACAGTCACAGCCAAGCATGGACTCTCAGCACGAGCGGCGTCCTTGTTGGGTAGCCCCACTAGGAGGTACTTAAGAGTTCGACCTATTTCAGAGTTCGGAGGCTTCGCTACAATTACCCCAGGGTCTAAGAGGGAGCCACCTGGCGACCTAACAGCTTGTTACTATGAGTGGGTCATAATAAGCCTTCAGGCGCTCCGCGTTGACGATGTCGCGCCCGCGGTGGCGCATGTCCGAAGATTGTTCAACGGGTTCGATCAGATAGTTGACGGGAGAGGTGCGCTCGATGACGCGGTAGGGGCCTTCAAATTTGGGAAGTAGATTGGGAGAGAGTCCAGCTACAGAGGCCGGGATCGAGAGCCATACGAAGGAACCAGGAAGGAACGTGGGCTCATAAGTTACGAAGCCATCACAAATACTCTCCTGCCGCTCTTGCTCATGTGTCGTCAAAGTCTTGGCAAGCTCGCGAAACTCTTCAGCAAGCCTGGTTGTCTCAGAAATGGATGCTCATTCAGATGGATCTGGCGTGTACGGGAGTATCGTGTCCATGGTGTGCGACGGGTGCCTTGTGTACAGCAAGTAGAAAGGTAAAAAACTGGTCGTGCTCTGAGGGGCAGTGTTGTAGGTGTAGGTGATGAAGGGCAGCATATTATCCCATTTCGTGTGGTTGGCAGCGACGTACATCGAAAGCATGTCGCCGAGGGTGCGGTTAAAGTGTTCGGTGAGGCCATCCGTCTGTGGGTGGTAAGCAGTAGTTTTGCGGTGGACAGAATGGCACTCCGTCAGAATGGCTTCAACTACTTCCGACAAGAAGACACGGCCTCGATCGCTGAGAAACTCTTGGGGTAGTCCGTGGCGCGGTATGATTTGGTGCAGCAGGAAGGACGCAATATCGCGCGAAGTAGCCACCAGGAGAGTGGTGGTTTCGGCGTATCGCGTTAAATGGTCTACGGAAACGATGGCCCAGAAGTTACCAGCCGACGTCAGAGGAAGTGGTCCATACAAGTCGATACCTACGCGCCCAAAGGAATGGTCAGGGCAAAGTAACGGTTGCAGACTGGCATGCGACTTCTGTGCTGACGGTTTGCGGTGTTGGCAAGTGAGGCAAGAGTGAACAAACTGCTGCACGTAGCGGTACATCCCGCGCCAGAAGTAGCGTTGTCGAATACGGTGGTAAGTTTTGGATACCCTAGAGTGCACACATTGTGGATCAGAATGGAAAAATTCACATATTTCCAACCGCAGACGGCAGGGTATGACGAGTAACCACTGCCGGCCAGTGGAGTCGTAGTTGCGTCGGTGTAGGAGGGCGTCACGAATGGCGAACTGGTGAGCTCGACGACGCAAGGCACGCGTGGATGGTGTACTTGCGGACAGATCAGAGAGCAAGTCGATCAGCGGGGCGATCCAATTATCCTTTCGTTGTTCGGTAGCGAGGATGTCAAGATCGATGGCAGATACAGCAATTGAGGTTACTGAGCAGGGCGCGTCGTCTTGAGGTAGAGGGGAGCGCAAGAGGGCATCGGCGTCAGAATTCTGGCGTCCGTTGCGGTACAGCACGTGGATGTCATAGTCTTGCAAGTGAAGAGCCCAACGGGCGAGATGGCAAGAGGGATCCTTCAATGATGAAAGCCAGCATAGTGCATGGTGGTCGGTGACGACATTGAATGGGCGAGCATACAAATAAGGTCGAAACTTTGTAAGGGCCCAGACGATCGCCAGGCAGTCTTTCTCCGTGACGGTGTAGTTTGTCTCGGCTCTCGTGAGCGTGTGGCTTGCATATGCTACGACATATTCAGGGAATCTGGGTTTGCGCTCCGCCAGGACAGCGCCGAGGCCTACACCACTGGTGTCCGTGTGCATCTCCGTTGGGCCCGTAGGGTCGTAGTGGCGTAGAATGGGAGGAGACGTCAACAAATGGTGGGGCTTCGCGAACGCGTCGTCGCACTCGGATGACCATGAATTGAATGGCCCGTTACTTCCAATGAGCTTCGTCAGCGTTGATATGATCGTAGCAAAGTTTCGTATGAAGCGTCGGAAGTATGAGCGCAGGCCCACGAAACTACGCAGTTCTTTGATAGATGCACGTTTGGGGAATTTGGCCAGGGCCCGAAGCTTGGTAGGATCAGGAAGAATGCCGTCTTTGGACACGACGTACCCCAGTATGGTGAGTTGCCGTGCTGCAAAGCGAATTTCTCAGATTTATTTGCAAGCCGGCATCGCTCACACGTGCGGAAACTTCTTTCAGACGTTGGAGATGCGTGGAGAAATCCGGAGCGAAGACATTGACATCGTCGAGGTAACACAAGCACGTGTACCATTTCAAGTTGCGCAGAACGGTGTCCATCATGCGCTCAAAGGTTGCAGGTGCATTACATAGACCAAACGGCATGACGTTGAACTCGTACAGGCCGTCTGGCATGACGAAAGTGTTCTTCGGTCGAGCGTCGTCAGCTATGGGTACTTGCCAGTACCCCGAGCGCAGATCGAGAGAAGAAAAAAAAATCGGCTCCATGAAGGCTGTCAATCACGTCATCGATGCGTGGCAGTCGATAATCTTCATTATGAGAACCATCTGTAGTCCACACAGAACCGCACAGAACCATCTTTATTCGCAACAAGAACAACAGGAGACGCCCATGGACTGTCCGAGGGCCGAATATGTCGCGTCGGAGCATATCGTCAACCTGCTCATTAATTACCCGACGTTCAGCAGGCGACACGTGATATGGACGTTGCCGTACGTAAAGGTGGATGGGCACCATTGTCGATGCGACGTGTAACAGCGGACGTGCGACCGAGAGAACTTAGCCCGACATCGAAAGAAGAACGATATTCTTGCAACAGGTCCAGAAGCTGGGAACGCTGTATCGCAGTAAGGTTGTCAGCGATGGAGGGGCCAAATACATCAGCAGATGACGGATCAGAAGTGGAAACAGGATTGATGGTACGCGACCTTGGACAATACGTGTTATCGGGTACGTCCAGGACTTGTGCGCCTTCGACTCGTTCCACTCTGCCGAGACATTCCCCTCGAAGCAAGGTAACAGTGTACGGGGACGGGTTGGTTACAAAAATAGCGGCGTTGCCCTGGTTGACCTGCACAGTCGCGAAAGGTACTAGCAACCCCTTCCTGCTACAAGCGTGGTTGGATGGCGAAACGAGTGCAATTGTGTTGGAGAGACCAGCGCAGTAGACAGACACAGCCATCGTCGAGTTTGGAGGCACTGTTGTATCGTATTTCAATAGAATCTTGCTCAGTGTCGAGGGACTGTCTTCTGGCGTCAAATGCGAGAAAGGTGAGAGTTCAATTTTGGTGGCGGCACAATGGATGACGGCGTCATGGCGGGAAAGAAAGTCCCGTCCCAGGATGACTTCATGAAAGCATGCCAGAATGATGATGAACTGGGTGACATACAGCACGTCCTCAATGACAACGCGAGCTGTGCCCACTGCTGTTGGATGAATACGATGCAAACTAGCAGTACGGAGGGACAACCCAGAAAGTGGCGTCATCACTTTTCGAAGTAAGCGGCCCAGTTGTTCGTCCATAACTGATACGGCAGCTCCAATGTCAATAAGAGCCGATGCACA
>WOVY01010587.1:0-65000 GCA_013436015.1 Rhipicephalus annulatus | reverse complement strand
TCCGATCTATTTCACCATTTATTGTCTCGAAAACGCTCACAGATGCAATTGGCCCTGGCTATAAAGTAACTAAGATGGGGAATGGCGATCTCCTTCTAGAAGTCCGCGACAAGACTCAGTACGACAAGCTCACAAAACTCGTTTCATTTGATAACATCCCAATATCAGTGGGCCCACATAGGTCGATGAACACAGTGCGTGGTGTCATATCTGATGATGACCTCCTCGAGCTGTCTGAAAGTGAATTGCTCGAAGGCTGGCAAGAACAAAATGTAGTGAAAGTACAAAGAATAATAATCAGGCGAGATAATAAAGAGATCCCAACAAAGCACATCATAGTTACCTTCGGTACAAGCAACCTTCCCGACTCTATTGAAACTGGTTACTGCAAGCTTCCCGTCAGACCTTATATACCGAATCCTCGCCGATGTTTTAAGTGTCAGCGCTTCGGACACGGATCTCAAACGTGCAGAGGGCGCGCTAGGTGCGCGAAGTGCGCATCCGCTGAACATGTATCCGAAAGGTGCACTTCTGAAGCCTGTTGCGCTAACTGTGAAGGAGATCACGCTGCCTACTCCCGATCATGCCCTGCATGGAAAAAAGAGAAACAGATATTAGAACTTAAGGTAAAGTTTAACCTGTCATTTCAAGAGGCACGTCAACGTTTTTTTCACACACAATAATTCTGAACCTTCCTTCGCCGACGTGACGCGTCGAGGCGCCGTGCCACGTCTTTCGGCACCCGCGAGATTCACACCAAGTGTGACTGCGGTTGTGCCAGAAGCGCCTCCGGCTGGAGCAGTCTGTACTGCTCCGCCTCAGATTCAAAAAGCCCAGCAGACTTCAGAGACTGCTGGACCACGGACCACTGCAAGTACAGTCAGCTCCGAAACTGCCGTAAACGTGCCTACCAAGCAGGCACGATCCACCACCTCAGAAGAGGTGATGGACACAAGCCATACTCCTTCGGCGCCCCACACGCCGAAGGAAAGGCGCAGTTCTTTAGAGCGAAGCAAGAAAGAGAAAACCCGTATTACAGGGCCCCAACAGGCCCTGTAACTTAAGGCAACGTTTCTGTACACACAGCACTTAACTACATTAAAAATGGAGACACAAATTTTACAGTGGAACGTCAGAGGACTACTGAGAAACCTTGACGATATTCAAGAACTTTTACATAAACAGTCACCAAAAGTGCTGTGTGTACAAGAAACACACCTAAAACCCAAGATCACTAATTTTCTACGCCAGTATATCATTTTTCGAAAGGACAGGAATGAAGCCGTCACGTCGTCTGGTGGTGTGGCTATTATAGTAAATCAAGGGATTGCATGTACTCATCTACCACTCGAAACATCTCTTGAAGCAGTGGCTATTCGTGTAGTCCTCCTGAACAAACTCGTGACCATCTGCTCTGTCTACATACCTCCACACTACCATCTTGAAAAACGTGAATTCCAGTCCCTAATAGATAAACTTCCAGAACCTTATATCCTCCTTGGAGATTTCAATGCACATAGCAATCTATGGGGTGACTCTCGCTGCGATGCTCGAGGTCGCCTGATCGAACAGTTCCTTTTTACTTCTGGCGCGTGCCTTTTGAATCGGAAAGAGCCCACATATTACTGCCTTGCCAGCAATACCTACTCGTCAATAGACCTTAGCATTGTCTCACCATCCCTCCTTCCTTTACTGACATGGAATGTCATCAATAACCCTTACGGAAGTGACCACTTTCCCGTAACGCTAAGCACACCCATATCAAATGAATATCACCCACAGGTCCCCAGATGGATCACTGACAAAGCTGATTGGGAACAGTTCTCGCAGATTAGTCACTTAAGTTGGACTGACCTATCTGGTTTAAACATAGATGCAGCTGTACAATACTTTTCTACTTTTCTGACCGACGCTGCGATGAAATGCATCCCGCAAACTTCTGGACTGCCTGGCAAGCGACGTGTCCCATGGTGGAATACTGAATGTCGCAATGCACGCAAACAACAAAACAAAGCGTGGAGATTGCTACAGGACTCACCGACGGCAGAGAATCTTGAAAGTTTTAAGAAAATCAAGTCCCAAGGCAGGAGAACGCGCCGGCAGGCTAGGAGAGAAAGCTGGCTTAAGTTTTTATCAGGCATCACTTCATATACACAAGAAACTAAAGTCTGGAACATGGTTCGCAAGGTAACAGGACGACACGCATCTTCACTACCTCTCGTAGACACACAAGGAGACACCTTGGAAGACCAGGCGAACCTCCTCGGTGCCCACTTCGAAGAGGTGTCTAGTTCGTCGCATTATACTGCAGCTTTTCAACGACACAAAAGAAAAATCGAAAAAGAGAAACTTCAGCGAAAATCCTCTAAACATGAGTCGTACAACAACCCTTTCAGTTTGGCCGAGTTACAAGCATCGCTACATGTTTGCAATAAATCAGCTCCAGGTTCGGACAGTATAGTATACGAAATATTAAAACAACTGCCTTCTGAAACACAAAAAACCCTGCTTTCCCTGTATAACTCTATCTGGTTTTCCGGTGAAATCCCTCCTGCGTGGAAAGAAGCCATTATTATTCCGATTTTAAAGCAAAGCAAGGATCCATCTTCCGTTAGTAGTTACAGGCCAATCGCACTTACAAGTTGCATGGGTAAACTTTTTGAAAAAATGATAAATCGCAGACTTGTACATTACCTTGAAACGAACAATCTGCTCGACCCATTCCAATGCGGGTTTCGAGAGGGTAGATCCACCACTGACCACCTCGTGCGTATCGAGGCACAGATCCGAGATGCCTTTGTCCACAAACAATACTTTCTTTCTGTGTTCCTCGACATCGAAAAAGCCTATGATACGACATGGAGATTCGGAATATTAAGAGACCTGTCCAATCTTGGTGTGCGTGGCAGGATGTTTACTATTATCGAAAGCTACTTGTCCAATCGCACATTCCGTGTCCGTGTGGGCAGTGTTCTCTCCAAAACATTTGTCCAGGAAACAGGCGTGCCGCAAGGGGGTGTACTTAGTTGTACACTTTTTCTTATCAAAATGAATTCCTTGCACTTATCCATCCCCCGCAATATGTTCTATTGTACATATGTCGACGACGTTCAGCTTGGCTTCAAGTCATGCAACTTGGCAACGTGTGAGCGGCAGGTTCAGTTAGGTTTAAACAAGGTCTCCAAATGGGCAGAGGAAAACGGATTCCGACTGAACCCACAAAAAAGCACGTGTGTCTTGTTCTCCCGAAAGAGAGGCATGCACTCAGAACCTGACATTGAACTGAACGGTCAACGTCTGTCTGTAAATGCGGAGCATAAATTCTTAGGCCTAATCTTGGACAACAAGTTGACCCTCGTACCTCACATCAAGTATTTAAAAACAAAATGTTTAAGAGCCATGAATGTTTTAAAAGTGTTGTCACGCACTACATGGGGTAGTGACAGCAAATGTTTAATTAACTTATATAAAAGCCTCGTACGCACACGCCTAGATTACGGTGCTATAATCTATCAGTCGGCAACACCATCAGCCTTGAAAATTCTCGACCCTGTCCACCATCTAGGCATTCGCCTCTCTACGGGTGCTTTCCGCACCAGCCCTGTGGAGAGCCTGTACGTGGATTCAAATGAATGGTCGCTCCACCTACAAAGATGTTCCCTGTCCTTTTTGTACTTTTTGAAGGTGAAGGCAGACAAGAAACACCCTTCCCATTTCACAATTAATGATTTGTCTTGTTCTAGCTTGTTCGAGAACCGTCCTTCGTTTAGGCAGCCCTACGCACTGCGTGTAAGGAGCCTGGCCGAAGAAACAGGTGTGCCTCTTGAACACACTTTGATGGCTCCTGCAACATATCTGCCACCGTGGCAGTGGCAGCTTATAGACTGTGATGTTTCTTTTGTTGATGTCACAAAGCACGCACCACTTGCACACATACATACATACTTTTTAGAACTACAACATAAATACACATGCCCTGAGTTCTTTACTGATGCGTCAAAGTCAAACACTTCTGTGTCATATGCAGCAATAGGCCAATCCTTTTCTGAGGCCGGCGTTCTTCATCCTAATGCAAGCATTTTCACAGGAGAAGCTTACGCTATACTGGCGGTCGTAAAACACATTAAACAGATAAAATTACAAAAGGCGGTAATATACACAGATTCCCTAAGCGTGGTCAAAGCCCTGAAAACTCCTAAAAAACACAAGAACCCTGTGCTGGTGTCACTCTACTCACTTCTGTGCACACTCTACACATCAAAACAGCATGTCGTTGTCTGCTGGGTTCCAGGGCACCGTGAAATACAAGGGAACGTTTTGGCCGACAATCTGGCTGCTTGTGCCAATGTCACTACTGCCAATGCATCCACACCAGTCCCTGCACTTGACTTAAAACCTTTTATAAAACGAAAGCTCAGGGGGTATTGGCAGAGCATGTGGGATAAACAAACAGATAATAAACTCCATGCTATTAAGCCGCAACTAGGTTATTGGCCGCCACTATCAAAATCACGACACACGGAAGTAATACTAACAAGACTTAGAACTGGACACACACATTCTACACATTCATTTCTTCTGTCTACCGGTGATCCACCATATTGTGAGAGATGTGGAGAGCCCCTTACGGTTCTCCACATTCTCGTCCAGTGCAATGAGCTAGATGCTCTAAGAAAAAAACACTTTTTACTGCCCTACCAACAGCAGCTCCCTCTACACCCTGGGATGCTCATCGGTAGGGATCCGCTTTTTAAACTGAAAACACTTTTTACGTTTTTAAAAGAAGTTCAAAGCTTTTACCCGATATTTCGAGGTCATCCGTAGCACGACCTCTATAGAGTGGTCGTGGCTGCGGTGACTATATATTCACCATAGTTTTATTATCACGACATTTTGCCATCAGCTATCACCGCACATATGTCACGCCACTGTCATGATTTTATTACTTTCTTGTTTTAACCCGCGTTAGAGCGAGGAATTTTAAGGCCCCTTTACAGCCACGCACCATATCATTGTTCATATCTTTAGTCAATTGAAATGGCGCTCTTTGGCCATCAATTGGCCCTTGCGCCACTAAAAACCACTCATCATCATCATCATCATCAAAACAATAACAACACATCTACATCATCACACTTTCTCATGCAAACGGCTGTGGAGTATGCGAGTAATGAATTCGCTTACCCAACACGTTAGCAATGCTCGTATACAGCATCCTTGCCGCTCTGCGTCGCGAAAGCTACGGAAAACAGCAAAACCGAAGTAGTTTGCGTCCGTAGCAATTCACGACGCAACAGTAGCGTCGACTGGTGTCTTTTCGCAGAACGCGGAGCTGTTGCGTCTGCTCTCGTTTTTGCTGTCATTCTGGCGAGTGAACCGGCAAGCACTTCACGGCGGCTCGGTGACGTGTCCGATTAGCGGAGCTTTTTTTCCCCCAAGTGTTCAATGCGCAAATACACCTAATATTTAGCTCAATTGTTGTTTAGTTCGTTGTGCTTGCGCCTAGTTGCGCAGCAAACTGCACAAGGGAGCCGGGCTTTGAGCTACTCACAACTGCAATGGCAGGTGGGGCGGCGTGTACGCAAAACTTCGGAGTCTGACGTTTATTCGCATTGCGCTTTGGGCACTCCCCCTATTCCAGGTCACTCTAGTCACGGCTACTGAGCACGCCAGTGTTATCCAACCACTAGGCCACTCGCTCGTTAATAAAATATTCAGTTTTAAATTAAGGGCACAACCGAATGTGCTAAAATTTCGTCAGCTTGTTTGTGAACGTACAAGCATCAACCTGCATAACACAGATTATGATCGAAAATTGGGTGTCATGACCCCTTTAAGGTGTACTACAAAAATGTAACATAATTGTTCGAAACATATAAAAATATTTTTTATGCCTTTTTAAATACAAAACTACGGCCTACATGACGATACGCACCTGTGGAATAATGGTGGCGCGCCTGGCGGCTGCAACAATACTCAAATCACATGGGTCGCGAAATTTGGAACGAAAAAAATTGCCCGCAGCTTCCCTCGGGGAAACACTGAGGAGGATGCGGAAGCATGTAATTGGTTAACGGGTGTTAAATTGCGACTTACTTGGGTCGATGGCTAAATTGGTTAACGTGGTTGTGAAATGGGGTGTTAAATGAGTGAACACGTACGGCACGTATGCGAAAGGGCGGTGTTTTATTTATTGCGACGAACCAACGGACGAGCGGCAACTGAGCGAGCGAGCGCCGACCTTGAGTATATATACAGCGCGACGGTGCATGCGCTGTCAGCTGTCGAATGTTCTCGAAGGAGAAGCGCGCGCGCGGCACAGATGGCGACGGCGCGACGGCGCATGCGCTGTCAGCTGTCGAATGTTCTCGAAGGAGAAGCGCGCGCGGCACAGATGGTGGGCGACGGCGCGACGGCGCATGCGCGCGCGTCAGCTGTCGAATGTTCGAGAAGCGGTGCGGACGGCGTGGACGGCGCACTACAAGGGGCGAGTATAAGATGCTTCCGCATCTAATATGTTGAACAATTTTGAGTACTTCGTACTCAACTATGGGAGAGCACTGAGCCGTCCCGCTAAAACAGTTTAGTGGCTGGTAACAGACTTAGACACATGATTAGAAAAAATTTATTGCCACAAACGTCAATAACACTCAACAGAACATTTCCGTCTTAGACATACTCTAACGATGATGACAAGACAGACGTCATTTACATGAACATGGATATGAGATGACGTTGAAAAAACATGTACATTCGATGGTTCACACAAACACAACCACAAAATACTTCAAAGTAAACAAGAGACAAATAGAACATAAATATGTACATTTTGCATATTTACATGTTGGCATGCCATTTCTGTCGGCACATCGACAGATCAGCCTACCAATACCAGGCCGGCCGAAAGACAAGTTTCACTCGTCCGTCATAGACCGACACAAAAGGGCAAGACCAGTGCCGAAGAAATTCCTCTTCACCGAGGAAGAAGAGCTCCTCCGACAAAACAGACAGCAGCTCCGAGTACAATCGTTCTAGGATCGGGTAGAGCGCGCGGCGGCGACGGCCCGCTGCAACCGCCTCGCAGCGGTTGCGCCAGAGGCAGAAAGCGCCGGCAACAATGAGAAGACAAGCGAAGCGGCCTCGCGAACAACGCCCAGAAGAAACGAAGCGATTTACTCTGAGGCAGTGAAATCCAGCATGTACGGCTCTCCAAAAAACGCGAGCAATGATACAATGCCTCAGAAAATGCTGATTTGTTTCCCGAAGGGAGCAGTTCGGACAAGTTGCTGACTGGACTATTCTCCACCTTTCGAGGCGGTCGAGAGTGGGAAGTACACCCCATCCCAGGCGCCACATGAAGTCCCGAAGGTGTCCAGGCAGAAAAGAAGCCGTTAAGGAGCTCCAAGACACCCGTCTAGAGCGAGCACGGCGGGCTGGCGGGACCAACGGAAGCAACAAAGCAGCAGTTGTCTCAACTATGTGGTTGTTCAAAACATCTATGCCAGGACAGCTCGACTTGACATGGCGAAAAAATGCAACAGTTGTTGCATAAAACGCAGGAAGTGTTATTGACTGTGGCCCCCTGTTAAGTTGCACATTAGGCATCAAATGGCGAAGGTGAGTACCCAGAAAGTAATATGCAAGCGTTCGTGCGGGAGATTCCTCCCCTTGCACTAGGCGCAAAAGGAAACGCAGTGCCAGCAGCCGACAGCGTATGGACACTGAAGGGAAAGCAAAGCCTCCTTGAGCACGCTGCTGTCCCAGTGCCGCGCGAGAGACCAACTCAGTGCCGCCTGACCAAAAAAAGGAACACAAAGCAGACTGCAGTGATCGCACGATACGTAAAGATGGTTGCACGACGTGAGAAAGGTACCAAATGCGACCGCAAAATACAGTCTGCGCAAGGTACCTCCGCTCAAGAAGCGGGAAGTCGAAATCCCGGGCATCCTGAATTTTCAGTCTTACTTCCTCGAGAGCGTTTAACCAAACAGATTCGCAAATGCCGTAGTGGTTGTATGAAATACCTAAAATACGAAGGGACGCGGCCGGCTGAATGGGAACACTGGCGCTAAGCCTGGAGTTTGGAGAGCCAATGAAGAAATACCGGGATTTGGAGATGTTCAACGCTGCACCTGAAATGTCGCCATACTGGGAAAATACATGCAGGCTGCGTGAAAGGCTATCTTCATCTGAAAGGTACAAGGTTATATCATCAGCGAAAGCTGTGACTTTCACGACACCGCTACCAGGAAGCGGAAGACCCCGGACACGTGAATCCGCATCAAGAGCACGCAAGTATGGCTCAAGGCTGAGGACAAATAGCACAGGAGACAATGGACATCCCTGACGGATCCCACGTGTTATAGAAAAGGCAGCACTTTCCCAACCATCCAGAACTAGTGTGCTTTTCAGACCAGTGTACGTATTTTTAATCATTTCCACAAACGAATGAGAAAAGCCGAAGGCTGTGAGCACATTAAAGATATACGTGTGCTCTAGTCGGTCAAACGCTTTTTCCTGGTCCAAAGACACAAGGATACCACGCGCAGATCGCGACAAAGTATAAGCTATGATATCCCGTGTGGTATATGACAAGCTGTGTATTTCTCGTCCAAGCACTGATGAAGTCTGGTGATAACCTATTAGGGTGTTCAACAGACCCCTCAAACGTTGAACGGCTACCGCCGCGAATATCTTATAGTCAACGTTGAGGAGCGTGATAGGTCTCCAATCTTCAGGATTAACAGAGGAAGCATCACCCTTTGGAATAAGCACAATGCGTCCATCTCGAAAACTTGATGGAAAGACACCGTCCTCATAGCATCGCCGGATTACCGCGGTAAATGTAGCACCAATCTCATCCCAAAATGTCAAGTAAAACTCAACAGGTAAACCGTCTGGCCCTGGGGCCGTTCCACGTTTCATAGATTTCAGTGCCGCCTTTACCTCATCAGCCGACGGAGGGATGTGCAGGCAATCTGCAGCTTCTTGAGGAATACGGGGCAAACTTTTAAGCATTGGCGGTGTTTCATCACAGTTAGTCCTCATGGCCGAACACGACATTGCTTCAAAATGCGCCAAGAAAACAGATCGATCACGCGTAGGAAGCCGCTGCGCAGGTGGTATTTGTGCTGTCATAGAGACAGGTGGCTCTGATTGCCCAAAAAAGGAATGTCTCGCGTAGCGCAGCACCTCGGGATGTGCACATGGGTTGTGTCTACAGCGCCATGCTGCTGCCGCCAGAGACGAAGCAGCAGTCAAGCGCTGAAAGCGTTCACGCAGTTCACGCTGCCACGCTCGCATCAGAGGAGAAGGCGTCTCGGCGCGCAAAGCAATGCGCAACTTCATCGCGGTATCAGCAAGCTCTTCAGAAACGCGTCGACGAAGCGAACGCCCCTCTACTGCGCAGCGCAGGCGCCACTGTGTTTTAAGCGCATCCCAATCTTCAGGACCAGACGCCGTGAGCGACACACGTATTGCGCGTGACAAATCTGATCTTGAGCGCGCGTCCTGCAGGACGCGAACATCAAGACGCCATGGCTTTTCTGAGAAAGAAAATGGAACTTCGAGCTTCAAGACAATAGGCCGATGATCAGATACGTACACAGGAGAATGTGGGAAGGACGGAACGCATAAATCAGAGACAAACGCCTCTAACGCTCGTGGGATATAAGCCCGGTCGAGCCTGCTGGAGGATCGTCCACGTCGCCATGTCCAAACAAAGGTATTTCCGTGCACTACATTGTGCGCGTCTAGTAATGAAAAGTGGTGGACAAGGCGGCGAAGCTCGCGTGAATTCCAAGCAGACCGGCCCCAGCCAGGACCTTGTACATCGGTTCGCGTATTTAGAACGCAGTTGAAGTCGCCAATCAAAATGACATCACGACCGTCAAGAAAAAACACATCCAGGTCTCTAAAAAAGTCATTAGACTGTCCAGCTTGCGCTGGCCCATACACACACAGTATCCTTAATCTGAAAGAAAAGTAGCTACAGTCTAAAGCCAAAACCCTGCCCACGCCATCGTAAAAAGCATGATGATCCCTTAATAGAGCTCGGTTAAAAATAATAATACCTACTCCCGTAAAACGAGATGTAGCAAAAGAGAAATAACAATCTAGGTTGAACCTTCGTTTAAAAGCAAGCACGTCGGATAGCGAGAAAAAATTTGTTTCCTGGAGGCACAAAACATCACAATTTGCAGCGCGGGCGACACTAATCACTTCAGCCTGCTTTACCGGACTGCGAAAACCCTGAACGTTCAATGAAATAATATGCAGTGTAGTAGCCATAATAAAAAGTAAAGACTAACCTGGACGCATAGTTCTAGACGGTGTCCTGGAAAGTGTCCAGGGGACACTTGCTCGACCAAATTACAACGCACTGTTCGACCCTCCAGAAGAGGGTCGAGGTTTTTTGGACCGTTGGGATTTACCACGGCCATCACTGCGTTCATCGGAGCAAGAGCTGGAAGTGTGCCCTCGCTTTGTTTCACGTGGAGCTCCCATTTCAACGTCAAAATCGGCAAGGCTAGACAGTCCGATGCTACTATCCAGTCCCAGGCTGAAGCCGTCTTCTGAAGACGTGTCCTGAGGAGGTAGGGACTGAGCCGCCGGCAAGCTTGGATCCACATTCTTGATGCTGGCAGCACTGTCCGCGTCTCGGCAGTCCGGTGTAGGCACCCTTTGTGAGGGCGATTTTTTACGTGTACGACGCGAGGTTGAAATGGTCGGAGCGGCCGCAACAGAAGAGGCTGTGGTGTTTTCGCCACTGTTTTCCAAAATAACAGGGGTCGTAGGGTCAACTCCAACAGCAGCAGCCTGATAACTGGGGTCATTTGTGCACTGAACATCAAGTGGCGTCAAAGAAGAGACGCCGACGCCGTTTTCAGGGCAGTGCGTTGCGTCTTTCGAAGCGCACGGTTCCTGCACCAGCGGGGAGGCCGACGCGCCAAGCGTCGCATCGACAATCGCGCTTTCGTTGTGCGCTTCGTTTGAAGGAACTTGTAGGGGTGAGGCCAGCACAGCGTCGGTGACCTCCTCTGCGTCCCCCGAGTCGGTAGTTGGTTCCGTTGCCGGTGTCAGTGGTGGAAAGGCACCAGCGGCAGCGTCTGAGTAAGAGCGGCGGACAGGGCAAACCACAGTTGGGTGGCCGTCCCCGCAGCGTCGACATGGGCGGTCACATCCTTCACTAACGTGACCGTGCACACCACAGCGACCACAATACGGTGTTGTGCACTGGGCTCGTAGATGGTCCCCTGAGCCGCATCTTCGACATACACGCTGGAGACCACGGTAGTCAAACGTAGCACGGTGACCGGAGATGCGCAGGTAGTTCGGCACAGGATTAGCGGCGTTCATCTCCATTCGAACATACCGCGTTCCAGTGAGTACGCCGCGTCGCCCGCTCATCAAACCACTGGTGACAGTGAGCACCTTGCCATATGGGGATAACGCTTGGACGAGGGCTTCGTTTGAGACGAACGATGGCAGGAACAGGCAGGCGACGTTGGTCACTTGTGGGCCAACGGGAACGACTTGAACACGCTCGCCGCCAATCACCAGGCAGCCAGCATTGACGATTAGAGACATGGAGGCCATGCTCTTAACGGTGACTTGGAAGTTTCGAGCTCCCTGATGCTGCACGCAGTATACCTCTGAGAGGCCGACTATTGAGGCCGTCGCATCAACGACGGTCTCGGCACTAGTCCCCGTAGGGACAACAACGTCGAAGACAAGCGCCTTCGAAGGCGTCCAAGACGCGACGGGCACCATGACTCGTACTGACGGACGCCCCTGACGTAGAACGATCAGGGACGTCCTTACACAGGCTTGGTTCAGTGTGCACCGACGCTCGCGTAGGTTTTAAATACCTAACTTTACCGTACAAGCTCTTGTTTGTGTTACTGGTTTCCGTACCAATACTTTACCTTCCTGGTGCATTTAATGTGAAACTTTGACCGTTTTAACTCGGACACATGTATGCTTTTGAAGTGCAACAAATAACCTTATACTTGATGAACGCGTGAATATTGCAGTAGCAGAGAACGAGTGATTATTGTATCAGACGTAATGAATTAGCTCAACTAAGGCGGTGCGGACGGCACGGACGGCGCGGACGGCGCACTACAAGGCGCGAGTATAAGATGCTTCCGCATCTAAAATGTCGGAAACATTGCCAAAGGCATCAACGCCCACCAGCGATTGAAGCACGACTACGTGAGGAGGTAACAAAGCACCAAAACTAAAAGCTCAATATGTTTTTTTCTTCAATTATCGTAATTTTATATAAGTCAAAATTAACAATAAACTTATTTTACGGTACGTATATATCACACCTGGCGAAATTATTGCTTGCCTCAATTTTTCGTATAGGGCCATACATGGAGCGGGCGTATCCAGGCAGTTAGCTATTAGATGCATTTAGTGTGACGTGTCCTTTGGTTCGGCGCTTTTTCAGGTGTACGAATCATTGCTCACTTTTTCGTGATGATCTCGTGTGTACATTTCGAAGTTTACCTATTTTTTTATGTGCTCTTTACTGGTGTGAGATATCGGAGCTGAAATAGCTCACAGAAGGTGTATAAAGCCACTCCTGTCCCTGCAGACTGCTTTCGCTGGCGCATGGCCGGCGTTCCCTGGCGTTTGGTGATGGTGAACACGACACGCTAAGCAACGAGACGCTGTACTCTACGGTTGCCAAAGCTATATTTTCAAACCTGCTGTCTCGTTGCAGTGGTTTTCAAGGATTGGCCAACGTGAGTTTTCAAACGATTACGCTATAGTGCTCATGAAGAGTGTTCTCACAATTTCCTCGGCGAAGTTTTTGTGGATACTGTAAGTACACCATTTGGCTAATAAAACAACATTGCTTCCTCGATCTTTGTTATTTTTTGCTTCTTCTCTCCCGCATGCAATTCGTGAGCCATAGGGCGCAAGAAAATTGCGTATTAAAAACAGCACTTAAAAGGTCAGCAATTGTGATAAAAATTCAATTTCGTGCCATGTAGGGCGAATGCGCCACGTCCCCCGCCGTGGTGGTCTAGTGGCTAAGATACTCGGCTGCTGACCGGTAGGTCGCGGGATCGAATGCCGACTGTGGCGGCTGCATTTCCGATGGAGGCGGAAATGTTGTAGGCCTGTGTGCTCAGATTTGAGTGCACGTTAAAGAACCCCAGGTGGTCAAAATTTCCGGAGTCCTCCACTACGGCGTCTCTCATAATCATATGGTGGTTTTGTGACGTTTAACCCCACAAATCAATCAATCAATGCGCGACGTCGCTATAGCTTCCGGTTGTGACGTCATAATTTATTTTAAAATTTTTTGTTTACACCTAGTTGCTCTCTCCTCACGTAGGTGGCGACGGGGGCAACAAGCCGCCGACTGCTGGGTCCATGGGCTTCTATAGAAGTTAGGCTACCAGTCTACATATACCTTGGCTGCAAACACGTGAAAGGATGATTTGACAGGAGACTGCAGCTGGCGGGCGAACAGCGTGGTTCCAAGTTCGGTGAGTGTATATATGCCCCGATTCTTCGTATTGAAAGCATTAACACGAGACAAAACGCACAATGCTGGGTTATTTGAATGGTTTTAAACATTTGTGACCTCCTAAGACTCTCCCGCCTGCCTTTTTACGCATTCCCATTCAGTGCGTTCAGCGATCGTGTGAAGCTTAAAAGTGTAAGGCTTAAAGAATTGCATGTAGTAAAAATTTTTGTTAGGAGGAAAAGGTACCATATTCCGGCCATGCTTTCGTTTCTTTCGCTGCTAATGAGAGGCGCAATCTTGGTCGTATAACGCTCTGACTCAATACAGAACCACATTTGATTGAACCGCAGCTTGATTGCCGACACCCTAACACCGACCTCTTGGGGTGCTCTAAAGAGAAGCACAGTATTTGCGTAGCAGAATTTCTACGCGATTCCAGCTATATATTGGAATAGCATTCCGTCATTTGCGAAACTTGTACCGCTGCACGCAAAGCTAAATTTGGATACAAGTCACACAATCTTTGAAGGAGTGATCACTTTGGCTTTTCGCATGCTATAAAACTGTTTCCATCATTTTTAGGCTGCCAATATTGCTGACTGCTGTGTCACTGAATCGAGAGTTCTGTTGCTTAGAGCTTGTAGAGCATCAGACATGCATTTTCAAGGCCGGTGGGTTGTAATCGCAGTGACGGAAATCCCAATTTTTCGACCAATTTAGCTCCTTTCAGTGTGAGTCATAATGTTAACACTACTGTTTAAAAAGAGGGAATAGTTTCTTCTATGTATTGCTTGGCTGGATTGTCTGTTGGTCTATTTGGTTTCAGGAATGAAAGGAGCTTCTCAAAATACTATTCAGCTTCTGTCGTACTTATAGCTTGGAAGCATGTCAACTTATTTTCTAAGAAATCTTGAAGTGGTATTTGAAAGCCTTCTTGGCTGATCCCATCGTGACTTTTCTTGTATTTATTCATTATCTTCTATTCGCAGGCTGTCTCATGGTGCAACATGTTAGTGCATCAATACTGGACGTCTTCAATGACGTAAGAAAATGGCTGGTCAAAACCCAGAATAAGGAAGGTGGTCGATCGCATAAGCGTCACGGAGAGAGCATTCACCATTCTTCATAAGTATTCGCACGAAGAATTAGTGTCAATAAAAAAATTTAAGGACCATGTATATTTGATGTTAGCTTCATTGATAATCCTGTAGTTCATAACTTATGCATGATATATAGTGGCTGCTACTGCCGTGACCTGAGATTTTATATGAGAGTTGGGGTGCAATCATACTATATGTATGTTCGTGCGTACGTTCGTCGGTATGCATGCATATGTACACTGTACATTTCACATACAAATTAAAAAAATAAAGAAGAAATTAACCGTACCACCCCTTGATATATGATGATGATGATATATGGTGTTTTTTTGGCGCAAGGGCCATTTGATGGCCAAAGAGCGCCAGTTCATGGGATAAAGAATGTGGACAATGATTGTGATTAGCGGCTGTATAAGGGGCATGAAATTCCTCGCAGTAAGGCGGGTAAGAACATACAAGTAATAAAATCATGACCATGCCGTGAAAGGTGTGTGTGGTGTGAATAGGTGACAAAAGTTGGTGATAATGAAAAACGATGGCGGACATGTGTGGCATTAGCACAAGTACCTCACTCGTTCATACCCTTGCGTGCAAGGGCCGTGAGGCAAGTGCTTTCCTGTGTAGCCACCGCAGCAAAAACCTCCCTGGAGAGGTCGTGCTACGGGATGCCCGGGTATATCATATGAAAATTACGAATTTCTTTTAAAAACGCTAACAATGATTTATGACTAAAAAGCGGTTCCCTACCAACGAACATTGCAGAGTGTAAAGGTTTATGTTGTCGGTAGGGTAATGAAAAATGTTGTTTTCTTAGAGTTTCTAAGTGTTTACACTGGATTAGTATGTGAAGGACTGTTAATGTTTCACCACATTTGTCACACAATGGTGGATCGTCACCAGACAAAAGATGTGTGTGTGTTGCGTATGTGTGTCCTATCCTGAGTCTCGTTAGTATTACCTCTGTATAACGCGATTTTGATACTGGCAGCCAATGACCAAGGTGTGGCTTAATAATGTGTAGTTTGTTTTGTGTGTGTGTATCCCACTTGCTCTGCCAGTAGTCCCTGATGTTTCGTTTGAGAGACGGCTTAAGATGAAGGGCCGGGATTAATATGGGTGTAGTGGCGGTGCCCTCGTGGACGGATGCAGCAAGCTGATCCGCCATCACGTTGCCTTGAATCTCACGATGCCCTGGCACCCAGCACACTACATGTTAGTTGAGTGTGTAAAGTGTGCATAAAATGGAGTAAAGTGAGATGAGGACAGGGTTTTTTTGTTTTTTAAGACTGTGCAGAGCCGTTACCACACTAAGGGAGTCTGTATAAATTACTGCTTTTTGTATTTGTAATTGTTTGATGTGTTTAGCTGCCACAAGTATCGCGTAAGCTTCCACCGTGAAGATACTTGTGCCTGGATGTAGAGGGCCAGCATCCGAAAAGGAAGGGCCGACAGCAGCGTAGGACACAGAGGAGTTAGACTTAGAGGCATCTGTAAAGAACTCAGGGCGTGTGTATTCGTGTTGAAGTTCCAGAAAGTATGTTCGAATATGGGCAATAGGCGCATGTTTAGTAACTTCTAGGAAAGACACATCGCAATCTATAGTCTGCCACTGCCATGGTGGCAGGTACGCTACAGGAGCCATTAAACTGTGTTCGAGTGACACTCCAGTGTCCTCAGCTAGACCCTTCAGACGAACTGAGAAGGGCTGCCTCATTGAAGGCCTGTTTTGAAACAGAATGGAGTTCGACAAATCATTAATAGTAGAGTATGAGGGGTGCCTCTTGTCTGCTTTCACCTTAAGGAAATATACAAAGGACATGTAAGTTCTTTGCAGATGAAGCGACCATTCATTTGACTCAACGTAAAGGCTTTCTACGGGGCTGGTGCGAAAAGCACCCGAAGAAAGGCGGATGCCCAAATGGTGCACGGGATCCAGCATCTTCAAAGCACTTTGAGTCGCAGACTGATAAACAATAGCCCCATAATCTAAGCGGGTGCGAATGATGCTTCTATACAGGTTCATGAGGCATTTCCTGTCACTACCCCACGTAGTACGTGACAACACTTTTATAACATTCATGGCTTTTAAACATTTTGTTTTTAAATACTTTATGTGTGGTACGAAGGTCAACTTGTTGTCCAAGATCAAGCCTGGGAATTTATGCTCCGTATTCACAGACAGACGTTGGCCGTTCTGTTTAATGTCGGGTTCTGAGTGCATGCCTCTCTTTCGGGAGAACAAGACACACGTGCTTTTTCCTGGGTTCAGCCGGAATCCGTTTTCCTCGGCCCATTTGGAGACCTTGTTTAAACCTAACTGAACCTGCCGCTCACACATTGCCAAGTTGCATGACCTGAAGCCAAGCTGGACGTCATCGACATATGTGGAATAGAACAGGTTGCGGGGGATGGAAAGGTGCAAGGAATTCATTTTAATAATGAAAAGTGTACAACTAAGTACACCACCTTGCGGTACTCCCGTTTCTTGCACAAATGTTTGCGAGTGAATACTGCCCACACTGACGCGGAATTTCTGATTGGACAAGTAACTCTCGATTATGGAAAGCATTCTACCACGCACACCTAGGTGAGAAAAGTCCATTAATATGCCAAAACGCCATGTTGTGTCGTAGGCCTTCTCGATATCGAGAAACACTGAGAGGAAGTATTGTTTGTGGACGAAAGCGTCCCGGATCTGTGCCTCGATACGCACCAGATGGTCGGTGGTGGATCTAACCTCCCGAAACCTACACTGAAATTGGTCGAGCAGATTGTGTGTTTCAAGGAAATGTAAAAGTCGGCGGTTTATCATTTTTTCAAAAAGTTTACAAAGGCAGCTGGTTAGTGCAATGGGCCTATACCTTGAAACTGAGGAAGGGTCTTTGCCCTGTTTCAAAATAGGGATAACAATAGCCTCTTTCCAGGAAGCAGGGATGGTGCCTGAAAGCCAGATAGCATTGTATAGAGAGAGTAAAGTTTTTCGCGTTTTGAGCGGCAGGTTTTTCAACATTTCATATGTGACACGGTCGTAGCCTGGAGCGGAATTATTGCAAGAGTTTAGTGATGTTTGTAGCTCAGCTAAGTTGAAAGGTTTGTTGTATTCCTCGTAATTTGTGCACTTGGATTCTATTTTCTGCTTTTCCATCTTTGCTTTGTGTCTTTGGAAAGCTTCAGTGTAGTGTGACGAGCTAGACACCTGCTCGTAGTGCGCACCGAGGAAGTTCGCTTGATCTTCCAGGCTATCACTCTGTCTGTTTACGAGTGGGAGTGAGTGTACTTGTCTTCCTGCTACCCTACGAACCATGTTCCAGACTTTAGCCTCTTGTGTATATGAATTTATTCCTGATAAAAACTTGTGCCAGCTTTCTTTTCTGGCCTGCCGACGCGTTCTCCTGCCTCGAGATTTTATTTTCTTAAAGCTCTCAAGGTTTTCCGCTGTCGGCGAGTTCCGCAGCAACCTCCATGCCCTGTTTAGTTCCTTTCGTGCATTCTGACACCCAGTGTTCCACCACGGAACGTGTCGTTTGCCGGGCAGTCCAGATGTTTGTGGAATGCACTTGGTTGCTGCGTCAGTAAGAAAAGCCGTGAAATACTGCACAGCTTCATCTATGCCTAACCCGCATATGTCAGTCCAATTCAGGTGAGTAAGCTTTTGAAATTGTTCCCAGTTGGCTTTGTTTACCAGCCATTTGGGAACATGTGGAGGACATTCATTTATTATTGGTGTACTCAAAACTAAAGGGAAATGGTCACTTCCATATGGATTATTTATGACTTTCCAATGAAGTAAAGGTACAAGTGAAGGAGATGCGATACTGAGGTCTATGGAAGAGTAAGTTTTGTTGGCAAGGTTATAGTATGTTGCCTCTTTCCTATTCAACAGACACGCACCCGATGAAATGAGGAATTGTTCAATGAGACGACCTCGTGCATCACAGCGAGAGTCACCCCACAGACCATTATGTGCGTTCAGGTCCCCAAGGACCAGATAAGGTTCAGGTAGTTCGTCTATTAAAGACTGGAATTGAAGTTTTTCGAGACGGTGGTGCGGAGGTATGTACAAAGAGCAGACAGTGACAAGTTTGTTTAGAATAACTGCTCGGATAGCCACCGCCTCGAGGGAAGTTTGAAGGGGTAATTGTGTGCATGCTATACCTTGACTTACTATAACCACTACGCCACCGGATGGTAGCATGGCATCATCTCTATCCTTTCGGAAGATTATGTAGTTACGTAAAAAGTTTGTGTTAGTTCGTTTTAAGCGTGTCTCTTGTACACACAGCACTCTTGGATTGTGTTCATGGAGGAGTTCTTGTAAGTCATCGAGGTTTCGAAGAAGGCCTCGGATGTTCCACTGTAATATTTCTGTCTGCATATTTAAACAAGAGAGATGCTGCTGTGTGTACAAAGAGTATCCTGTGTTGGAGTGAGCTCGTTAATTCAGGTGGCAGGACGGTTGTCCGGCCCCGTTATTGGTTTTTTATTTTTCTTGGCGCGCTCCAAGGAGGCGCCCCACTCTTTTGGTACCAAGGGTACCGTTGTATCCATTGCCTCCTCAGAGGCACTGGGTGCCCGCACATGCAAGCTCGTGGTTCGAATTTTAGGCCTCGCCTGGTGAGGGGAGGTCTTGAGACCAGAGGACCCTGGAGTCTCCAGCCTCAATTCGCTAGGAGGCGGAGTAGACTGAACTACTGCCGCCTTGGGGGCAGGTGCCACAGCCGTCGGCTCGCTCTGCGCTGGCTGAAGGAGTGGCGAGGGCTGGTGCGGCGTTGCCCCCTGACGCGCCACATCAGCATATGTAGCGCCATAAAATGGCGACTGTCTTCGTCTTGCTTCCTTGAATGCGATATTTTCTTTAATTTTCAATGTGATGATTTCCTTTTCTTTTTTTCCAAAATGAGCAAGACCGTGAGTATGCGGCATGATTTTCACCACAGTTCACACAGTGTGATGGTTCTTCGCAATTGTCAGAATTGTGGCCTGACACTCCACATTGTGCACAAGTTTGGTGACCACGACAGCTTTGTGAGCCGTGGCCATACTTCTGGCATTTAAAACAACGACGTGGGTTAGGTATGTATGGTCTAATCGACGTCTTTGTGTAGCCTGTTTGAATACTTTCTGGGAGATTACTGGAAGCGAACGTGAGTATTAGGTGTTTTGTTGGTGTTGCCTTGTTGTCTCTTCTAATGGTGATCCTTTGTACATTGGTCACATTCTGACTCTTCCACCCCTCCAGAAGTTCCTCTTCAGTCAAGCTGAGCAAATCAGCATCAGATACTACTCCACGGGTTGTGTTCATGGATCTGTGTGGCGTTAGAGTGATGGGAGTGTCACCAAAAGTTGAAAGATTCTCTAGCTTTTCAAACTGTTCTTTTCCTCGAACTTCAAGGAGGAGGTCTCCGCTGGCCATTTTGGTAACTTTGTACTCGGCTCCAAGAGTTTCTGTGAGACATCTGGCTACTACAAAAGGGGATACAGTTCTGGCTTGCTTGCTGCTTATCTCACTATGTATAACATGAAAATGGGAGAAGTTTTCACTTGATCGGTTGAAAAAGCCTAAGTCTTCGGTGCGTACACGCTTTAAGGCGGTACGATCACTTAATAAGGGAAATGCTCTATGCATGCCAGTTTAATTTTCTTCAGGAGCGTTGGCGACCACCCACCACGGAGCCCAACGAGGGGACGCTACAAGTTTGTGGATGCTAAAACCTGCAGACGCCAGCCGTACAACGCAACTATAACCCAATGCGCCTAGACCAAGGTAGGCTATTTGCACAGGGTTAACCCTAGCCGCCAGGAAGTTTGGAAGTAAACGGAAGAGAGTAGAAGACAGGACAGATAAATAGTAAGAGATAAAGACGAAGATGTAGGGAGAGGGAGATAGGAAAAGGCGACTGCCGATTTCCCCTGGGTGGGTCGGCCCAGGGGTGCCGGCTACGTGAAGCCGGGGCAAAAGGGGTGTGTTGCCTCTGCCGGGGGCCTTAACGGTCCAATCACCCAGCGTCGGCTCAACCCCCAGGATCCCCTTTTCCCCGGACACGGCAATGCCACGCACGGCTAGGCGTGGGAGGGAGTAGAAACTCCCCCGTTAGCTCGGGTCCGTGGTGTCGCTACACACCAAACGCCTGCTTTCACAGGCGCCCCTGCGGGGAACCGTACCACCCCTTCACCAGGGCTACGGCCGGGTGACCACCAGCTGGTTGGGTGCTAATTTTCACCGCGCTGAACATGGCCCTGCAGAGGCTGGCACTTGGCCGGTCGACCCTACGTCGGTGGTCATAACATCGACGAAAGTGAGGTCACTGTTAGTCTTCACAAGTAGGCAGACTTCGGCAGCCGACCTATGTCCAACGTCGGCAAAGTTGGCCAGCGACCTTGAACCAGCGTTGCGACGAGCACTTTTGTACCATTGGTTATATGTCTTCAGGATGTAGTATTCTTGAAAGTGAACATCAAACACCTTGGAAATCTTTGCCAAGCTCTTGCCCGCATATGGAATGGATGTTTCTCACTTCTGTAGAAACAGCAAATGAGACGGCGAAAAAATGTGGCGTTTCACGGGGTTTTTTCCTGTACGCGCTGGTGCGCCAGGGCACAAAACACGTCGTTGTGATTTCTGTAAGGTCTAAGCCATGGCGCACAGGATAGCAGCAGCAGTAAAATTAACCTCGGGAGAGAGACACCTGTGTTCGCTGCGTCCACACGTGGTCAATGCTTAGATGTCCACGATGTTCACAGTCGGATAGCCCTACGCAGTAGATGTCTGGGTGTCTTCATGTGTGTAAGCTTCAAATTGTTTTTAGAAGAGCGTGAAGGCATGCCACGTGTGCAGAAAACGCGACGAGACACAGAAAAAAAGGCCCCAGCTTTGCCGCAAAAGGGAAACAATGAACGCGATAGCAACAAACGGGAAGGTCATGCGCAGAATGACAAGCAGGTCGAATCACTCCCCGCGTTTCTCACGAACAAATATCGCACGAAACGTACACACAGGAAGAGATGAACGCTAATAAGCCTCTCAATTACTCCGCTGTGTCAAAAAGCGCACTACTTTCACAAACAGAGGCTGTGCAACGTTTACAGTGACCTTTGGGCTCCCGCCACCTGCAACAGAAACGCTCCGGTGAAAGCCACAGGCTAGCCATGACGTACGACCCTCCCCATCTCTCCCGTGAAATAAGGGCGCATGAGCGAGCGTCCACCTTCTCCTCTCTGCGGGGTAAAGTACGCGTGGAAGCTGGGAGATGAGAGCGCACGCCGCCACGCGCTCATTGCGCTATGTTGCTGGTAATGCTGAAAACACAATAGCACCCCCCCCCCCCCCGCGAGATGTTCATCACCAGCAGTAAATGGTAGATATATAAATAGCTTGCTGTTTGAACGTTCAAGGACGTCCTTTTATGTGGCTCAGTGGTCAAGGCCTTGCATTCAAGACTCAGAGGTTCCACGTTAGATTCCGCGTGCCGGGGTTCTTTTCGGATTTTTTCTTTCTTGCGTTTTCGTATATATATATATATATATATATATATATATATATATATATATATATATATATATATATATATATATATATATATATATATATATATATGATGCTACAATGACTGGGTGACGTGGCCTGGCTCATATACGCCATGTTTATTCCGTTTTGACTTCTTCCTCCTCGACCTCTACTAACCATCACTTGATCCGTCACACGATTCCCCCTCCCCCCGAAAGAAGGCATGGATTACAAACAAGAAAAAGTAAACAAGTGGAGGTTAAAAACTTACAAACGTCCAAATTCACAATTGGTTGTATGCTCTAGGGGAGTTCCGCAAACTTTTCAAGACTTCAGGGGAAAGTGCAGCAGTCCGGTTAACGCAGGAGTTCTTGTGGGCGATGCTGGTGGTTGCGTCCTGGATAACACAAAAATGCTTTGGACGTGGAAACAGATGGAAATAAAGCCGGTATTCTTGAAAATAACGAACGAGGTTGGAACGCTTTGCAGGATTGATTATTTCGTTGGCGTCGCATTTTTTGTCGTATGTCATACAAACGCCGTGCATGCAATTTGCGCGCCCGTTGATCGTGGCTGATTAGGCGCTGCTTGTGTTCCTGCAGAGCACAAGAGGTTATTTTGTGGCTCTTGGGGAGTTTACTATGGTGATGACGCAGATGTTCAGAACGAAGGCGCAATCTTGAACGCTGGTGCGGAAACGTTCCTTGGCTTTTCTTTCTGCGAAGATAGCTCAGATGCAGAATCAGTCTTTTTTTTAGTGTATGTTGATCACGACACTCTTCAGGCCGCAAGTATCCTCGCGATGTAGTTTTAATTGTTCGTTGCCGATGTTGGTGTGAGCGTTTTAGCTGTTGGGGTTCCTCTTGTTGCTTTTGTTGACATTGCTGATGTTGCACTGTCTGACGAGGTGGACATCCTTTGGAACCATGAGCCCGCTTTTCTTTGTAGGTTGACGTGACCAGCAAATAGTTGATACTTGTTAGGGTGTCGCGATTTGAGCCAGGCAAGAAAGATAGTGCGCCAGAATTGGCAGAAAAAACTGCTGAGGCTGTTGCAACGCCAATCTCGATGGGCGTTCCTGGCACAGGGCAGAGCTTCGGAGTTGATCCTTCCAAGCCTCCTGTGTTGGTTGGGCTCTCCGGTTGCTGTGAACTCGACGGTGACGCTGCGAGAGGCTTGGTTTGGTGAGATTTTACTTGGGGCTGTTTCTATGTGTCCGCAACTTTGGAGGTAAGCTGTTCTGACGCATGAATGTGGACGGTTGGCCATGGACTTGGCTGAGTATATTCGGAGTTCCGAAGCTCTATCCCGATCGTAGTGGGCGTGTGAGACGTGAGGTGGGCGTTGTGAGCGACGAAAGAGCGAAGTGATGTAAAACCAGGATTTTCACTCTTCGAGTAGTCATGACGTTGTTCGGTATTTTCTTCATGCGTCAGCGGATTCACCATGAGGAAACCGTCCTTATAAGGCAAGTGGTGGGCGTTAAGAGCGCTTGAAGAACCGCGTGATGAAAACCCAGGTGGTGGACCACGTATGCCAGACGAAGAGTGAACGGCATCAGGTGGTTGGGCAACGTCTGGGGTCATATGCTGAAGCGATGACTTCGCAAATGCCGACTTTCGTTCAGAAGGGAGGCACGCTAGATGGCTGTGTTTTTCCCAAAATACGCTTTGTCGTCTGCCACTGAACTCGTGTGCCACTTCGTCTTTTGTCAGTGGTCGAATCTTGTGCGTTCGAATGGTTGAAGACTGCCTGTAAAATTGACGACTGAGTGCAGTTGTCTGTGGATGGTGGGTTACAAGCAAGTCTTCGTCGTAGTCGTCATCGTATTTTTTAAACCAAACGATCATTTCTTGTTTTATCTTTTGCCAAGACTCATGGTTGTCGAATATGTGGGTGAGGTAAAATTTAAATGCCTCACCGGTGACGTAGTCGCTGAAGTTCGTAACCATTTCCCGTTCCGACCAAGGTGCGGCGGCGGCGTGGACCTCGAATAGGTTGAACCAGTCCTGCACGGGTCCGCCGTCCGCTGATCCGGTGTACTTGGAGATGTCGAGGTCAGCCGATAGTTCTGTCATGGTGCTGGTCGTTGTCTTTCTAGGCGATGATTTGGTAGTTGATGTATGGTCAGGGTGTCCTCTTGGGAACTGCGTCGATGCTGAGTCACTGATGAAGGGGCAGGCAGGTATCCATCCTGTCGACTCGTGTGATGCTACTATGACTGGGTGACGTGGCCTGGCTTGCTTGCTTGCTTGTTCCTTTCTTTTGTGGCTCTCACCAACTAAGGGGTATTGGCCAAGAAGCCGGTGGTTAATGCAAGTAAATACCTATAGATTTTCTAGATTAGGGGAATATGATTACTGTGTTTTGACTGTGAAATTAATTTGGCGCAATGTTAAAAAAATAAAGAAAAAAAGGGGGAGAAATAATAGAATTCGTTGAATATCTGTGGTGGAATCGTTATATGAAATTCTCCTGAAAGTTGAATCATTGCAGTGTATCAGCTAAATAATAAGTTGTAGTGTGACTAGTAAAATTCGAGAGCTGATGGCTGACTCAGCAAGGTAATCTTCTTGTGTTATATATGAATTCGCAGAGAGCCCCGCAGATGTTCCTGTCGCTATGTCCCAATGAAATGGCCCCAAAAGACAAAATATTGGGAGTATTAAGTGATATTCCTAATTTTCTGAATAAAATTTCGAAGCAGTTTTTTTCTTTGATTTTTGAATGGGTTACATGTAATAAGAAAATGGTCGATATGTTCAGGTTCGTTACAGCTTGAGCACAGAGGGGATGGCACCAGACCAGACCTGTTTAAGTAGAAATTAAGAGGTGGTACACGGCAACGTAATTTTGTTACCAAGACTTCCAATTTACGCGTGGGACACCATTTATTATTCCATGTGAAGTGCAGGTGCGAGAAATCTGGATTCAGTATCATGGTTTTTGATGAGTCTTCAAGAAGGGAAAGTTTTCTAAACCTTGCTGCTGTTACATAAGCTGTAGGAGGCATGATTGGCACAATCGGAAGATCAAGAGATGTTCGCGCAAGTTTGTCAGCCATCTCGTTTATAGATATACTACGATGGCCTGGCACCCATATCATTCGCACTAGACGAATGTTTGCTGGGATTAATGATTTAAAAGTCTCTAGTACTGCTGATGTCGACGACGATGATAAGAATGAGCACACGGAATACGAGTCAGTCACTATCACAGCTGTAGAATGAGTCGCAGGAGGTTTACGAATAGCTAGTATAACGGCCGTTAATACCGCTTAAAATATTGGTGTATAATCTGGGAGGCGTAATGAAATTGACCAGAATAATGAGAGAGAAAAAATACCCACACGACAAAAATGTCTAAATGGACTGTAGTTCCACATCACATTGAAGTTCCGTAAGATCGCACAGACTTCACAGGAGAGGGCAACAATCCCGGGTTATCAAGTACGGCTCTGGTGGGCGAGGCTGGCTGTTACGCTCTGGATGACATAAGCATGATTTTGGCGTGGAAACCGACGGAAACGCAGCCAGCGTTCTTTCGAGGAATGAACGAGGCTCGAATGCATCAATACTGGACGTCTTCAATGACGTCAGAAAATGGCTGGTCAAAACCCAGAATAAGGAAGGTGGTCTATCGCATAAGCGTCACGGAGAGAGCATTCACGATTCTCCATAAGTATTCGCACGATGAATTTGTGTCAATAAAAAATTTTAAGGACCATGTACATTTGATGTTAGCTTCATTGATAATCCTGTAGTTCATAACTTATGCATGACATATAGTGGCTGCTACTGGCGTGACCTGAGATTTCGTATGAGAGTTGGGGTGCAATCATACTATATGTATGTTCGTGCGTACGTTCGTCGGTGTGCATGCATATGTACACTGTACATTTCACATACAAATTAAAAAAATAAAGAAGAAATTAACCGTACCACCCCTTCACCAGGGCTACGCCCGGGTGGCCACCAGCTGGCTGGGTGCTAATTTTCACCGCGCCGAACGCGGCCCTGCAGAGGCTGGCACTTGGCCTGTCGACCCTACGTCGGTGGCCATAACATCGACCAAAGTGAGGTCACTGTTAGTCTTCACAAGTAGGCAGACTTCGGCAGCCGACCTATGCCTAATGTCGGCGAAGTTGGCCAGCGACCTTGGACCAGCGTTGCGCCGAGCACTTTTGTACCATTGGGTACATGTCTTCAGGATGTAGTATTTTTTAAAGTGAACATCGCACACCATAGATATTTTTGCCAAGCTCTTGCACGCATATGGAATGGATGTTTCTCACTTCTGTAGAAACAGCAAATGGGCGGCGAAAAAATGTGGCGTTTCACGGGGTTTTTTCCTGTACGCGCTGGTGCGCCAGGGCACAAAACACGTCGTTGTGATTTCTGAAAGGTCTAAGCCATGGCGCGCAGGATAGCAGCCGCAGTAAAATTAACCTCGGGAGAGAGACACCTGTGTTCGCTGCGTCCACACGTGGTCAATGCTTATAAGTCCGCGATGTCCACAGTCGGATAGCCCTACGCAGTAGATGTCTGGGTGTCTTCATGTGTGTAAGCTTCAAATTGTTTTTAGAAGAGCATGAAGGCATGCCACGTGTACAGAAAACGCGACAAGACACAGAAAAAAAGGCCCCATCTTTGCCGCAAAGGGGAAACAATGAGCGCGATAGCAACAAACCGGAAGGTCATGCGCAGAATGACAAGCAGGTCGAATCACTCCCCGCGTTTCTCACGAACAAATATCGCACGAAACGTACACACAGGTAGAGATGAACGCTAATAAGCCTCTCAATTACTCCGCTGTGTCAAAAAGCGCGCTCCTTTCACAAACGGAGATTGTGCAACGATTACAGTGACCATTGGGCTCCCGCCACCTACAACAGCATCGTTCCGGTGAAAGCAACAGGCCAGTCATGACGTACGATCCTCCCCATCTCTCCCGTGAAATAAGGGCGCACGAGCGAGCGTCCACATTCTCCTCTCTGCGGGGTAAAGTACTCGTGGAAGATGGGAGATGAGAGCGCACGCCGCCACGCGCTCATCGCGCTATGTTGCTGGTAATGCTGAAAACGCAATAGGACCCCCCCCCCCCGCGAGATGTTCATCACCAGCAGTAAATGGTAGATATAAATAGCTTGCTGTTTGAACGTTCAAGGACGTCCTTTTATGTGGCTCAGTGGTCAAGGTCTTGCATTCAAGACTCAGAGGTTCCACGTTAGATTCCGCGTGCCGGGGTTCTTTTCAGATTTTTCTTTCTTGCGTTATATATAAATATATATATATATATATATATATATATATATATATATATATATATATATATATATATATATATATATATATATATATATATATATATATATATATATTGTAGCGAAGCCTCCGAACTCTTGAGTACCTCCTAGTGGGGCTACCCAACAAGGACGCCGCTCGCGCTGAGAGCCCGTGCTTGGCTGTGACTGTCGCCATTGTATATTCTCGCTCGTTGCCGGCTAATAAACGCCTTAACAATTTCGTGGAAAGTGCTGCGATCCCCGTCTATGCCTTTGGAGCTACGATCACGTACCTTGCCATCTACTATGTACCACGACGCTTCTCAGCAAACGCCTCCTCCAATGCCACCCCCTTGTCCCGGTGTCCCCAGAATCCGCGATCCACCCATCTTGACTGGCGCTGATGGCACTGACGTGGAGGACTGGCTCGCCATATACGAGCGCGTGAGCGTCCCCAACAAATGGGACGAAGACGGCAAGCTGACCAACTTGGTATTCTACCTTACGGGTGTTGCCAGTTTGTGGTACAACAACCACGCGTTCGATTTTTCCACCTGGTCCGATTTTAAGACCTCAATCATCAACGTCTTCGGCCGCCCTGCTGTTCGCAAGCTGCAAAGCGCTTACGTGAACGTGCTCAGGAGGCTGGTGAGTCATTCACCAGCTATATTGAAGACATCCTGGACCTATGCGACAAATCTAATCCCACAATGTCTGAGTCTGACAAGATCCGAAACATCATGAAAGGCATTGACGATGATGCCTTCACAATGCTGCTCGCCAAAAACTCTGGCACAGTGACTGAGGTCATCACACTGCGCCAGAGCTACGAGGAGCTCCGCTGGCAGCGTTCGATGACCCCACGCTCCCCACCACGAGCTGCAACGCTTGCTGGCTTGGAGGCCAGTTGTGACCAAGTGGCGTTGATGGCAGACCTAAAGTCCTTCATCCGTTAGGAAATCGCGCGTCAGTTCTCGCTCCTGCCCTTTGCCCACCAACCGACTGTTCAACAATCGCCTACTACCCAGCACCTCCACCAAATTGTTAAGGCGTTTATTAGCCGGCAACGAGCGAGAATATACAATGGCGACAGTCACAGCCAAGTACGCCAAGCATATATATATATATATATATATATATATATATATATATATATATATATATATATATATATATATATATATATACGGTAAGTGACGGCGACGCCCACGTGGACGTTGACGTCAACGCCGGTGCCAGAATCCAGCCGAGTGTCCATATAATTGCTACCGTAATAAGAAACGGTGCTACAGTACACCAGCCCGAAACGCACAAAACTACGGCGGCAGTGAAGTTGCTGGTTGCTTGGCAAAAAGTTAGACTGCAGCGCCCCCACAGTCTCACGGAGCAAATCGATCCTGTCTCAAAAGGGGTGGGGGAGTTAAAAACTAAAATAATATCTATAAACGCTGGGTTTAGAAAGCGACCGCAAGCGACGCTTATATCGTTGACGGCATGAGATGGAGCAATGAGAGCATGGGCTAGATGAAACTGGTGGCGCGCACTGCAACGCAGCATAGAATATGCGGTCTGTGTTTCGGTGCATGCCCCGTAAATAGCTGTCACTTCTCCTCGGAATTTCTTGACTAATTTGGCATACGTAAATTTGGTAGCCGCTTACAAAATCGTCCCGCATACAACAACGCGTCACGAGAATGGGACGGTGTATGCTTCAGATGCTTCGATTGCAATGCTGATATGCCCGAATTTAGCTCTGTTCTCATAAGTGTACTAAAGTGTGCGCAATCAAAATTATTATCACCTTATGCAGCAAACGTTACAGAGATTTTTGGGTGTTCAACAGCGAACAGCCGATATGTTAATGTTGCCCAGATGGGTCTTCTGCGCATCAGCGCATACAAATTGTTGAATAAAAACGGCGGAACGCCTACTTTAGTTTTACATCATCCATATCGAACATCCTAATCAAAACCTGCGATACAAGAATGTGCTCTCTGCCTGCGAAAGGAACAAGAAAGTGTGACTTATGCATAATAAACCTCGAGCTAGCTTTCACGTGAAAAGCTTATAACTGAGTAGTGGTGTCCGTTCTTCTCCCCATTATGTGAATTTTCATCCGACACGGATCACGCTTATGTAAATTGCTGTGGGCTGGCAATTACGCCCCACATTTACCTTTTAGTGGCAGCTCTTGTTTCCGTGGGTTTTCAAAAATAATCGGATCGGTTGACATTGGCTGGATTCCCTCGCACGCACCTTCACGCTGTCGCTGAGTAGCTTCTTTAGAAATTGCAATGGGAACACTACAGTACTGCAGGGGGTTGAGCAAGAGCGAAGAACGGGGAGACCGGAGGTCGTACCATATATTCACCGAGTTTCCCACGACGTTCCTCAAGAAAGTGTAAGGCAGGCACGGTGCGTTAAATTTTTTTTCGCACCAAAGAAGCTATCTAAACTTTTCCCCCGTGTACTAAAAGCGGCAAGAAGCATGCACACCCATACACAAAATTTACCAGTGGCATTTCAGACGAATTTTCGCTATCCTGCGGCCAGACGTCGGCCAGACGGGAAGGTGCGTGAATGAAGGCGCGTGGAAACATGAGTTGTCATTTCAAGATAAAGGTGGGGCACATTTGCCGGCCCACTGCGATTCACACAAGTGTGAGCCGGGATACATGTATGACTAAAATTCAGATTCTGGAGAAAAGCAGGGACATCACTCGCTTGAGGAATGTTGAAGCTTTTCACATAAAAGCAGAAAGTTCATTATACATTAGTGACACCTCTTTGTTTCCTTCGCAGGCAGAGATGAGGTTCTTGGATCGCAGGTTCTGATTAAGATGATGTCTGATTATGTGGGCCTTTCCTTTTACGCATTGCAGTAAGCGCTGCGTGTTCGATGCGTGCCTTGTTTTTCAATATAATGATAAATATTGCGGTTTAACGTCCCAAAACCACCATATGAATATGAGAGACGCCGTAGTGAATGGCTTCGAAAATAATTGACCGCCTGGGGTTCTTTAACTTGCACCTGAATCTAAGCTCACGGGCCTCAGACGTTTTAGCCTCCATAGACAATGCGGCCGCCGCGTCTGAGATTCAATCCCGCGACCTGTGGGGCAGCAGGCGAGTGCCTTAGCCACTAGACCACTATGGCGGGTAGCCTTGTTTCTCATGCATGCCTTTGCGTATACATTGCGCTGCAGTAATCTTGGAATAAACATTAGAAATATTGCGCTCCTCTCGAACACTTCCCTTGTTATTTTTGGCGCGCAATAGCCACATCTGTGGCGTCAAAATGCCCGTCTCCTACAGCTGTCCGGTACCGGGCATAGCAGGAGTGCTTACAGAATAGATTAATGCTATGAGCGTCTCCTTTTTTAATTGGCTGTGACATGCGTGCCACCACGCTCGCAAAAAAAGAAAGTGAAAAGACAACTTTGTTTTTATCTTGGCCTAATGCCTTAAAGATGAAATCGATGTTATTTTAACAAAAATGCAAATTTGTGCTCCCATATCTCGGCCTCTTCAGGCAGAATGACCTCATTTTCCTACTATTTCTGACCTTTATCTCTATTTTAATGCAACCAATACACCAACTATTTTTCACTATTTGCACTATTTTTCAAACTTTTACTCCCCGGGGAAGCTCCCTGGGCGACCTTTCTAAACGAATCGGTTGTTACCTTTCGGATTTAACCTAGTGCTTCGTACCCTTCCAATTTATTTTCTCCTTCATCTACCATATGTTGTTGCATTGTGACAGAATTCCTTTCTAGCGTACTTAGGTGGCTCCGAAATATTCTAGGTGCGGCCTTTTTCTTTTAGCGAATCTTAGTCATCCAGCGTTCAGTTTCACCTTTAATTTTTGCCTCGACCAATTTCTGCACAATGTTTTTTTAAATGCGAAGCATTTCTTAGCGAACTTCGGCGACGTTGAGCGTATCTATCTATCTATCTATCTATCTATCTATCTATCTATCTATCTATCTATCTATCTATCTATCTATCTATCTATCTATCTATCTATCTATCTATCTATCTATCTATCTATCTATCTATCTATCTATCTATCTATCTATCTATCTATCTATCTATCTATCTATCTGTCTTTTAGCTCTCCTGGCCGCTTAGATAATGGTATTGATACCAAATTCGGTATGGCATGCAATGACTGTATGAAGAACATATTTGACTAGTTATAAGAAGAAATTCAAGACATGTATGTCATGAATGTCATGATTCACATTTGATGGTCCTGCAGTTCTCGCGCTGGTTTCGTTCACATGGCATGTTGCAAAACTGGTATGGTATGTCATGATTGCATGGCGAACACAAGCAACAGACCCTAACACAAACGTTATGACATGCGTGTCATGTAACAACAAGACTACATGCTGCGCTCATGATGCGCTCGCGGCCGTTTCGCTAGCATTACATATACCAAATTCGGTATTACGGCACGTGAATAGATGACGAAGGTATGAGACTGGTGCAAACATGGCAATCATGAGATTTGTGTCATGTAACAACATGACTACATGCCACGCTCATGATGCGCTGGTGGCAGTTTCGCTAGCTTCACTTGTACCGAATTTGGTATTACGGGACTGTTGTACGCCCGTGTACTCAGATTTGGGTGCACGTTAAAGAACCCCAGGTGGTCGAAATTTCCGGAGACCTCCATTACGGCATCTCTCATAATCATACGGTGGTTTTGGGACGTTAAACCCCACAAATCAATAAATGGTAATATGGGACGTGAAGGAATGACGAATGTATGATACTGGTGCAAACATGATAAACATGAGATGCGTGTCATGCAACAACATGACTACATGCTACGCTCATGATGCGCTCGCAGCCATTTCGCTAACTTCACATGTACCAAACCCGGTATTACGCGACGCGAACGGACGACATAGGTAAACGACACATCCAAACTTGATAATCACGACATGCGTGTCATGTAACAACATGACTACATGCCATGCAGATCATGTGCTCGCAACCGTTTCGCTAGCATTTAATATACCGAATTTTGTGTTACGTGATGTCAATGGATGACGAAGGTATGTGACTGGTGCAAACATGAAAATCATCAGATGCGCGTCATGTGAGAACATGGCTATATGCCACAGTCAAAGCGCCAATACATTTCGACGAGATGCGGTGCGCGTGCTCATCTCTTTCCTTTCCAAGAAGTCGTTTTCTTCTCTTTTTCTATCTCCTTCGTCATTACATGTAAGTGCTCACTATACTACCAGTGTTGGCCCAGTAGTTTTCCTACTTCGTCCTCGACTTTTGCGGCTATATTTGTTGTTTGAGTGTAATTTAAATACAAACCTCCAAACTTTCATGCTATGTTCTGATTTTAATTTTTTCATCCCATTCGTAAAGCTATGCCTTTATGATCACTACCCAAGCTGTTGATACCTTCCTCATCTATCAGCATTTCACTAGGTTTGTCATAGATTTCCTCTGTAATAGGACAATAATCAATGGTCGATTGCCTACGTTCAACTTCCCACGTGATCTGCCCCTCACTCTTAGGCCCCGCATTAACTATTCCAAGACTATGTTGCTCGCAGAGATCAAGCAATAATCTTCCCTTGTTGTCTGAATATCCCTCAAGGTCCTGTATTTAATCGTTCATGTCTCCAAGAAGGATTATTTCGGACCCATGACCCGATTCTTCTTGTCGCGCCCGCTCTACCACAGCGCCACCACACACCTGCAGAACCTATCAACACTCGCCGCTTCAAATGACCGCATGAAGCGTGTTTTCTCCTGTACCCACCACCCAGTATATTCTGGACTAGTACACTATAGTGACGCAGAGGAGGATAGAATCACGCTACTTTTGTAAACATTTCTGTGGTGTGCATTTATGCTCTTAGATGTTCGGATATTTGATCAACTTATAAAAGATCGTCCTATATAAAATCTTTAACTTTATATATTTTGTTTTAATGGAGACAACATTTTTCGAAGGTTTCTATTTATAACCATTGGGAAACTTAACGAGCAAGCTACCGCATGAACATTTCGGAACGTAGGCATCAATGGAGCAGTTGCAATCTTATTGGTGGCCATAAAATAAAAATTCGAATGATAAATCAGTTTTTATATACCCATATATGAAGCTGATCTTAAACTTGCGCCCTACGTGGTGTAAAGTGCGTCTCAATAGGGATCGAAATGATGGTTGTCTCAAAGTTTTGTTTTTCTAATAAAATTTATTTATACTGGTGGTCTAAAATATTTTAATGCATCATATACCTTGTTAGTATTCATCACTTAGATAGTCATTCATAGCGCAATATTCAAAGAATAAATGGAAACTCACAGCATTCCGGCAAACTTTCTGGAGATGGACATGGCAGCGAAAGAATTGGGATAATATTGAGCTTCTGACCCCGGATACAAACACGCTGTTTTGTTAAGTATCAATACCAAAGTTGGTACTGCAGCAATACTCTCAGGATAATGTTTCTGACAAAGAACACTCTGACAATTTTAGTATTGCCATTTTTTAGGCGTGTTGGTAAACGAAGCTCGAAATCTTAATGAGCGCTGACAGACAGGGATGTAAGAGAGACGACGACACGATTTGCTAACTCCAACAATTTTATTTCTAGGAAACAAGAACCTGTTTACTCGTGTGCAGTGGCGCCACTAGCCCGCCCACTAGCCAACCATAAAAGACCTCTACTGACCTAAAAGTCAAGCGATGGTGCACTCACACACGTGTCACCATTGCGAGAGATAGCTTGGGCTTCAATCAACTCTCGAACGTCATTATCATAGGGTTGTGCACCTATGTAGGAGTCTTGCATGTAACTAGCGAAACAAAAAAAAGAAAAATGTCTAAGAGATAATGGAAGCCCAAGCTATCACTCGCAAAAGTGACGCGTGTGTGATTGCGCCATCAATGGACCCTTTTGGATTGAGAGAGGGCTTTTATGGTGGGCTAGCGGGTGTACTGGTGGCGCCACTGTGCACGGATAAATAGGCTGGTGTTTCCTGGCAATAAAATTGTGGAAGTGAGCGCACTGTGTTGGCTCTCTTACGTTTCTGTCTGTTAGCGCCTGATGCCTTCGAATCTGACAATGTTCTGCGAACTCGAGAAAACTCCAACGTGACCTAACGAAATCTTTTTGACACAACATTCTAGCATTTCGATTACTTCAATGCAAGAAATAAAGACGATGTTTTGTTTTCGCAAGTGCATTTCAGATGGTCCTCAAAATCACCACGCACAAACTCGGCGGCTTCCACAGATATGCTTCTTTGAGCCTCCGTTCCCGTTTGCGTTTTCTTCATAGCGAGGGAACCCATTTTTAAAAGACGGTAGTCTTTCTTGGCGACCTTCGACGCAAAAAATTTTATCTGTCTGTCGGTCTGTACATTTGTCTGTTTGTCTACTCTTAACGCCACCGGGTACTTGAAACGGTCGACCCCATCCGCAGCACCCACCATTGTTGCTCAAGATTTAGCGTTCATACTTGTGCGATTGTCAACTAAAAAGCAATTATTGCGCATGTTTGAGGCACGATAACAACACGTACATGTTCTGCCTGAGCGGCTTTTTTTAGAAAATGCATACATGAGCAATTTAAAGGACCGTAGTGCTTATCACGCTGCGCTGACCATGCCACGCTTGCACGAAAAAGCGAGTGTTTCCAACGCTTTGCTAAGACTAGGTGGTGGTGTCACCTACACGACGCATTGCGATCTACACCTTATCACCTCTGAGGCGGACGCGCACACCCGTATCAGAGCCACGCGCTTTTTAAAAAAAATGCCAAATGGTGCTCACGTGTGACGTGACTTGATGCGCTCGTTCACCTTCGCTGCACGCTCGAGGTACTCTAAGCAGCGCCTCCAGAATACCATTCTCTGAACTTCTTGCGCAGAACATCGTATAAATGTTTTGTTCACTCTCTCCACACCCAAGACTATCGTCTTTCGATGACATTTGCTGATAACATGCAGATACGGGGACAATTTTTTTAAACGTGATCGTGTTAAAGGGGTACTGACACGAAATTTCGGGGCCTAGATAGCCTGCGGGGTCGATTCTCGTTAACATTCGTATATCATCTGCAATATATAAACAGCGAATACAGCTTGGATGGTATTCTAAATTAATTTTGAAGTTTGCGTGAGCAACCGACTCCTTAGTGCTATAGACACCATCGAAGGGGACCCCGAGGGGACACCCTGCTTTCCTCACGTCACCACGCTGCGGTCAACAGAACAAGTAATGATGACGTCATAGCCACCATTTTTCTTTTGGCGCGTTAGTTCCCGAAGTATATATTTCTCGGAGGCTGGTTGCGAGTGCGTGCACGTGGCGCACGCTAAAAAAGTTTGGTGTTGGGGACATGCCAGTCCCGTTTCCTATTCGAAAGTAATTGCTGATGTGGACCGTGCTGAAGTGCATCACAGTTCTGCGTGCTGACATGGTCAAGAGCTGCACACCTTAGGTGGCGACAGTTGCACCCAACTTTAGAAATCTCTCATACCGAAACTGAAACTGATTGATAATCAGGGGCCTGTAATTATTTATCTGTCATGTGCTGCAACAAACGATGTGTTTTGTCATGACTAACAGGCTCCCAGCAACGCACTGTAGCAGAAAAACGCGAGGCCAAAGTTTTTGTGTCAGTACCCCTGTAATGTGATCGTTTCGGATATATTCGCGTGTCGTGCGTCGTTAGTTGTGAGTCATAGCTTTGCCCCCCCCACTCGCGAAAGAGTTGGTACGCGACATCGGGCCCGCGACATCGACAAGGCGCGAGCAAGGGAAGCCGAATGCAAGCGTCGGCAGTGGAAGACCACCAACACCGACGAGGTCCGAGTGAAGCTCTCCGATCACGTTCGAGAGGGGAGACGGCTCGAGGGTAACACGGGCAAGACGCGAGTGAAGGAAGCCGAGTGAAAGCGCCCACAGCGAAAGGCCAACACCAGTGATTCCTTGACGTCGCCATTGTCGGCAACTACTCGAAAGCTCCGTACACCCTCTACCGAAGTAGCCGAAGTGCCCAGCCTCAAGCGCCGGGCTCCGCCGGCTGATCCAAAGGCGTCCCGCCGCCGCAAGCTCTCAAATGGCTGGCGCAGACGACTTACGCCAGCCTTCGCTTCAAACGAATGTTCACAAGCTCATCGTAGCACCTGCGTTAGCGCCGTTCAACTCTCCCCAAACCTACGAGACAGGACGGGAAGGCGACGCTGCTTAGCTGCTCCTAGGTGATCTCGCTCGATGGACTCCGCGCTGACTGTTTGTGCCTTCGTTATCTCCGATGTCCGCGTAGCTCAGGCCGACTGGGCTGGCCCAACGCCATCTTCTGACGCCGATCTTCGACGACAGCGTAGCTCTGGCCTAGTAGACATGCCCTACGCTATCTCCTGACGCCGACAAGAGCTCTCGCTAGTGGTGCCCCGTCCTCGGACTCCTGCAACCGTGTCCATCTTTCCTGTCTTCTCCTTACTTCCGTCGTTCGCAGTCCCTGCACCTCGCTATTTCCTTCCTCTACACTCTAAAATAATATCGAGTAAAAAGGGTGTATTTTTGTCCCACAACAATAATCGTCATCAGGCTTGTGCGCACTTCCTTTCTTGAAAACTCGGCGCTGGCTACTTTCCTATTGAGAATGCAATATAACCCTGATAATGGGCATGACGATCGTGACCGGAATGTACCGGGCGCGGGGCGATAGCGCAAGGTTTGAACGCAATGTAGATGACGATAATTGTTGTGGGACAAATAGACACCCTTTTTACTCGCTCTTTTTTAGAGTGCATTTCTGTCTCTTTGCCTTTTAATCATATCCTTTTAACCCCTTCTCTACCCCCATGCCTCGCGAGCTACTGTTGAGGTGTCCTCCACCCGAGAGACAGTTACGGGGCTCACTTTTCCCTTCTTTTTACTCTGAATCCCTTCCCCCCCTCCTAGCTGCTCTTACCTCTGGGCCCAACAAGCCCTGATGGCCCGAGGAAAGCTAGCGGTATTGTAAAATGACGTCCCGGACTGTGGAGGTCACCTAGACTGTAAGGCCCTTTGGGGGCTGATACGTTTTCTATTATAATTAAGTTTTTCACCACCACCACCACCACCACCACCACCACCACCACCACCACCACCACCACCACCACCACCCCCACCACCACCACCGTGACGCCACCCGTGCGCAACGCTGCTCGAAATGCTCTACCAACTAGCCCAACAACAAGTTCTTTTAGAATGCAACGCTGCTCCATCGCAAGCCACCAGGGTTCCCTTTGGGAAAACGTCGTTAATTTTTTTGAGCTGTGTATTGCTAAATAGAGGGTATATGATACGAAATACACAATGCGCTTTTGAGAAAAACATGTGGCGAATAAAAGGAATATGTGCACACCGCAGTTATTCTGTGCTGCTTTAACTGAATCGCAATACTTTGAGTGTAAATTAACTAATATAATTTTCACTGGGGAGTTACTGGGAGCAACAACGAAAAATATACATGTCATAGCAACTCGTGATGTTGCGATAGGGTCGTGTACATTCTCTGTATAGGATTTCCGAAATCTGTCACAAAATAGAACAAAACAGAACAGTACTTTGTCTGTTAAAGTCGAGTAAATTACACCTCTTTTTCTAAACACACGAATTTCTCCGCAATTTAGAGACAGCTCTTTGCTCACCCAGAGCAGCGCCTCAATTGAGTACTAAGTACTCGATATCGTTAAACATTTTAGATGCGGAAGCATCTTATACTCGCGCCTTGTAGTGCGCCGTCCGCGCCGTCCGCACCGCTTCTCGAACATTCGACAGCTGACGCGCGCGCATGCGCCGTCGCGCCGTCGCCCACCATCTGTGCCGCGCGCGCTTCTCCTTCGAGAACAATCGACAGCTGACAGCGCATGCGCCGTCGCGCCGTCGCCATCTGTGCCGCGCGCGCGCTTCTCCTTCGAGAACATTCAACAGCTGACAGTGCATGCGCCGTCGCGCTGTATATATACTCAAGGTCGGCGCTCGCTCGCTCAGTTGCCGCTCGTCGGTTGGTTTGTACGGCGCGTCAACGTCCAAGGTCGCGGTGAAATGAATTCCAACGAATCCACAAACATAATGATCGACGTCCCTTCGACCAGGGCCGTCCTTTCGCATACGTGTGTACGTGTTCACTCATTTAACACCCCCTCCTACAACCACGTTAACCAATTTAGCCATCGACCCAAGTAAGTCGCAATTTAACACCCCATTTCACAACCACGTTAACCAATTTAGCCATCGACCCAAGTAAGTCGCACTTTAACACCCCGTTAACCAATTATATGCTCCGCATTCTCCTCAGTGTTCCCCCAAGGGAAGCTGCGGGCAATTTTTTTTTCTATGCACAAGTGATTCGCGATGGTTCCTCGCTGACCGTAACACGCCAAACTTTTTCTCAGCAGGGCCTCATCAACTGTGAGGCCCACAGAAAGGCTTTGTAGAGTGCCAATGAGTCGAAATTGTTGACCACTTTTTAAATGCGGATGCATTTCTTAGTCGGGCTACGTCAGGCGTTCTTCGCGATGCGTCCACACTCTTCTCCCATAACCACAGCTGCGGAAGCGCGTGCTATTTATCGACCCTAGCAACCAGGGCATGTAGTGCGATAGAGTGAAAGAGAGGGTAGGTGCAGTGCTTCGCCACTCGTTCTCTCGCCGTTCGCTCTCTCTCCTCCTGGCGCCCCACTTTCCCGTCCGCTCGCGCCTCACTCTCGACCATTCGCTGGCTGGGCACCTCTCAAAAGCATCCGGAAATGTGTGCTCCAGACGCCGCTGTGCAATGCCACCAACGCCGAGCCGAGTACGCTGTTCGTTTTCCACACTTCATAGTATTGTCACGGCTAAAGGCCGGGCAAGAAGACAAAGGACGACGAAGTGATGAGCGTGGACAGCACCCACGATTCCTCTGAGAAAGAAGAAGTCGAAGTGGCTGCTCTTTTGTTCTGTTGATACAGACCTCGTTTTTCTGGTCGCACCGTCGTCCTGTACTCTGTTATTTTCACCTAGCGACATTGGTGGAGGTGCTGGACTTCTCCAACTGATGCTTGGGACACCTCCGCGCCCTAGCACATCGAGTCCACCACCGCAATCCGTTCCTGCAGTGGATACTCCTGTCCACCGCTACAGTCGCCGACAGCGAGGCCTTAGTCCCGAGGTGATCCCGCTCGAACTTCTCCAGCAACACACCGTACCGGGAGAAATGGCTACCGGAGGGCCTTCACACCTTACTGTTGATCAGCCTCTAATTCCTGAGACCTTCCACGGTGAGGTTTATGAAGACGTCGAGGACTGGTTAGCCCAGTATGAGCGAGTCGCCAAAGCCAACCGCTGGCCAACTGAACAAAAGCTATCGCGCGTCTACTTTGCTTTGGCAGACAGCGCTCGTACGTGGTACGAGAACCGCGAGTCAACGCTGTCTTCGTGGGAAGAATTTCGGCAGCAAATTTTCGGGACATTCGCAAACACCGACCGCTGTGATTCTGCTTTGAAGCTCATCGAGGCACGCATACAGAAACCCAACGAGAGCGTCGCCATGTTTGCGGAAGACATGGCCCGCCTATTTCACCGGGCCGACCCCGAGATGCCTGAAGGTAAAAAACTCCGACATCTGATGAGGGGCGTCAAGGAAGAGCTGTTTGCCGGTCTCCTACGCAACCCACCAACAAGCGTAGCCGAATTTGTCAAAGAGGCTACAACAATCGAGCGAGCACTGCAGCAACGGCGCCGATACCATGACCAACCAATCAAAACATCCCCCAGTCTCTCTTCTTTGAGTGCCGGCAGTGAGTGTTCTCTGCGCGAACTCATTCGTGAGGTCGTTCGGGAGGAGATCCGAAACCTCCTTGTGACTCTGCAAGAAAATACCATGGCTTGCGTTGCAGAAGTTGTGCGGCAAGAACTCCGCCAGGCATTTTTGTTGCCCGAATCGCCCTCAGACCAGCGGTCTGTGAGCTACGCATCAGCTGTCCGTCGATACACTCCAGTGTCCTGCAACTCGTCACCACTGGCTTATCGTGACGGGAGCCAAGGGCTTTACAACGAGCCGTGGGCCCCAGCTCCCAATCCGCCGCAGCCGTATCCACAGTCCAACGTGCCTATGCAAACGGCGCCGCCAATGTACACTCCGCCGACATCTGCATCTTGGTCGCAAGGTATGCCCACCAGTCGACCATTCATCCGTAAGACGGACTTGTGGCGCACCGTCGACCGTCGACCACTTTGCTTTCATTGCGGAGAAGCCGGCCATATTTTCCGCCATTGCCCGTACCGTGACGGTAGACATCAAAACTTTCTACAAACCTCCCCTCGTGCCTATTTCGATAACCGCCGTGACAGCAGTGCAGGCCCGCAAGCACAGCAACCCGAAGTGCCGTATCGTCGACCCCGCTCTCCTTCACCTGCACCGAACTCGCCGCCGCAGCGCAGGTACTCCGAGGTGGTCCGGGGCAGATCTCCTAGCCCTCGTCGGGGAAACTAACAGCTGCGACCTTTGGGGGGAAGGTTGCCGCCCGTCGAGATGCTAACACACCCCCAACATCTTCTCTACGACGTGATATGACGAATGATACCACGGATCGTACGACGCACGATACCAAGGACGATACGACGTCACCGACATCAACGGAAATCGTAAGCGCCAATCTAGACATTTGTATAGACGGACGCCCAATAACAGCACTGATAGATACTGGTGCGGACTTCTCTATTATCAGCCGTAAACTCGCCGACTGCCTAAAGAAAGTAAGAACAATATGGACGGGACCAAACCTTAGAACCGCAGGGGGTCAATTGGTGACGCCGACAGGCAAATGTACAGCTCGAATTAATATCGGCAGTTCAGATTTCGTCGCTACTTTCGTAATTTTACCGGAGTGCTGCAAAGACCTGATCTTGGGCATGGACTTCTTGCGGGAATACGGTGCCATTATCAACATTCCTGAGAGATCGGTTACGTTTTGGGCGGCCCCAGATGAAGTTTCGGATGTGCCCTGTACAGACCAGCGACGTCAGCCTTTGCGTGTCTTCGAAGATGACGTGACCATCCCACCGCGGTCGAGTGCACTCGTGGCTGTGACATGTGACACGTCAAGCGATTCTGAAAACATCGCCGAGCAAATTCCAACACTGCTATTCAGCCATGGTTTATCTATCGCAAGAGGCGTCGTAAGCATAAAATGCGGACACACGCACGTCCTCATTACGAACTTCAGCTTTGAACGTCGACATCTAACGAGGGGCATGACAGTCGCGTACGTGGAAGAGCTCGCCGATATGACAGACTGCCTAACTCTTGAAAAAGATAATTCAACTGATCTCACCCCTGCACCTCTATCTGTTGATATTGGCCCAAGTTTGCTGCCGGCGCAGAAGCAAAGTATCATGCAGCTTATTAACAAGTTTGAAGATTGTTTCTCTTCGATTTCCAGGGTCCGTCAAACGCCGCTGACAAAACACCGAATTATAACGGACGACATGAGCAGACCCATCAGGCAAAACCCGTACCGGGTAGCTCCGCGAGAACGTGAAGCCATCGAAAAGCAGGTGCGACAGATGCTTGAAGACGACGTTATTCAGCCGTCGAAAAGCCCTTGGGCTTCGCCGGTTGTATTAGTGAAGAAAAAAGACGGCACCTTACGTTTCTGCGTGGATTACCGCAAGCTGAATCAGGTGACAAAAAAAGACGTCTACCCACTTCCACGTATCGACGATTCACTCGATCGACTACGGCACGCGCGTTATTTCTCGTCGATGGATCTAAGGAGTGGGTATTGGCAGATAGAAGTCGATGAAAGAAACCGGGAGAAAACAGCTTTCGTGACACCTGATGGCCTTTTTGAATTTAAGGTACTTCCATTTGGCTTGTGCTCAGCACCGGCAACGTTTCAGCGGCTAATGGACACCGTACTATCAGGCCTCAAGTGGCAGACGTGCTTAGTGTATTTAGATGACGTCATCGTATTTTCTGCCACATTCGACGAACACGTCAGGCGACTGCACTCAGTATTTCAAGCTATCCGTTCCGCCGGACTAACACTTAAGCCGGAAAAATGCCATTTCGGCTTCGAAGAGCTTCTGTTCCTGGGGCATCTTGTCAGCAGTGAAGGTGTGCGGCCTGACCCTGAAAAAATAGCTGCCGTTACGAATTTTCCAGCGCCAACTGACAAAAAGGCCGTCAGACGGTTTTTAGGACTGTGTGCTTACTACCGACGCTTCATTGAGAACTTCTCGCGCATTGCCTCGCCGTTGACTCGCCTTACCAGAGAAGACGTCGCATTCGTATGGAATGAAGAGCAGCAAAAATCATTCGAGGAGCTGCGGCAACGCCTTCAGAAGCCACCAGTCCTCGCACACTTTGATGATGACGCACCGACAACAGTGCACACCGACGCTAGCAATGTCGGCTTAGGAGCTGTACTCGTGCAGTGGCAGGATGGCGCCGAACGAGTAATTGCTTACGCGAGCAGAACTCTTTAACGTGCGGAAGAAAATTATTCCACTACGGAAAAAAAGTGCCTTGCGGTGGTGTGGGCGGTTATAAAATTCCGCCCATACCTGTATGGTCGTCCTTTTAATGTTGTCAGCGACCATCACTCCCTCTGCTGGCTGACGAATTTAAGAGACCCTTTAGGACGGTTGGCGCGCTGGAGCCTGAAGCTTCAAGAGTTTGACATGACGGTGGTCTACAGATCGGGGAAGCGACATTCAGACGCTGATTGCCTTTCTCGTGCGCCATACGAACCTGCGACGGCAGATGACAACGATACAGCCTTTGTCGGAGTTGTAAACACGGCAACGGTCGCACAGCTGCAACGAGACGACCCCGAACTAGAACCCATAATACGTTTTTTAGAGGGTCGCACTTCAGCTGTACCTAGACTGTTTGCGAGAGGGCTTTCGTCATTTTGCTTGCGCAACGACGTCCTGTATAAGATGAACTTCACGCCACACGGAAACGACTACTTACTCGTCATCCCATCATCTCTAAGGAGCGAAGTATTACAGGCATGCCACGATGAACCAACATCCGGCCACCTGGGTTACACGCGTACGTTGTGCAGAGTGAGGCAGAAATACTACTGGCCACGACTGACGGCAACCGTTCAACACTATGTTCGGACGTGCCTTGATTGCCAGCGCAGAAAAGTTCCACCCGTCAAACCAGCAGGCCTCCTCCATCCTATTGACGTGCCTGCTACTCCATTCGCTCAAGTCGGAATGGATCTTTTGGGCCCATTTCCAACCTCATCAGCAGGTCGCAGATGGATTATAGTAGCCACCGACTACCTCACTCGTTACGCCGAAACCAAGGCTTTGGAGAGGGGCACGGCAAGTGAAGCAGCCCGATTTTTCGTAGAGAATGTGGTGCTGAGGCATGGTGCTCCATCAGTGGTAATAACTGACAGGGGAACGGCAATCGCAGCCGAACTATTACAGACAGTTTTAAGACTTAGTGGCACAACCCACCGGCGAACAACGGCGTATCATCCGCAAGCGAATGGTCTTACGGAACGTCTCAACAAGACACTAGCGGATATGCTCTGCATGTACGTCGATGTGGAGCATAAAAACTGGGATGAGATCTTGCCGTATATCACGTTCGCCTATAACACGGCTTATCAAGAAACAACAAGAACAACGCCATTCCGCCTTCTTCATGGTCGTGAAGTCACCACTATGCTGGATGCTATGCTGCCGCACGAGTGCGAAGACGCTGAAACGGATGCTGATTATATCACTCAGCTGGCCGAAGAAGCCCGACAGCTTGCACGCCTACGTATTAGTCGCCAGCAGGACTACGATTCAAGACGGTACAACCTTCGTCACCGACCAGTCTCCTACGAGCCAGGAGAGAAAGTTTGGATATGGACACCTATTCGGCGCCGTGGCCTCTCAGAAAAACTGTTAAGACGGTACTTCGGTCCCTATAAAGTTCTGCGACGTCTCAGTGACATTAATTATGAGGTTGTTCCGGATACTGCGCACTCTTCAAGGCGTCGAAGGTATGCTCCAGAAGTTGTGCACGTGGTACGCATGAAGCCTTATTTCGCCGAATGAACTCATGCGTTTCCAACGAGTACAAACCGCTTTGATTATAAAGCATCGGGACGATGCTTTCTTGAATGGGAGGCTAATGTCACGGCTAAAGGCCGGGCAAGAAGACAAAGGACGACGAAGTGATGAGCGTGGACAGCACCCACGATTCCTCTGAGAAAGAAGAAGTCGAAGTGGCTGCTCTTTTGTTCTGTTGATACAGACCTCGTTTTTCTGGTCGCACCGTCGTCCTGTACTCTGTTATTTTCACCTAGCGACAGTATTTTTAAATGCGAAGCATTTCTTAGCGAACTTCGGCGACTTTGAGCGTATCTATCTATCTATCTGTCTGTCTGTCTGTCTGTCTGTCTGTCTGTCTGTCTGTCTGTCTGTCTTCTGTCTATCTATCTATCTATCTATCTATCTATCTATCTATCTATCTATCTATCTATCTATCTATCTATCTATCTATCTATCTATCTATCTATCTATCTATCTATCTATCTATCTATCTATCTATCTATCTAGCCGCTTACGACTTTTAGCTCTCCTGGCCGTTTGGATAATGGAATCAATGCCAAACTTTGTATTCTATAACATGACTGTATGACGAGCATAAGTGACTACTCATAGCATGAAAATCATGTTATGTATGTCACGAATGTCATGATTTACATCTCGTAGTCTTGCAGCTCTTGCGATGATTTCGTTCAAGTGACATGGTTTAAAACTACCATGGTATGACATGACAGAATAACGAACATTAGTGACAGATCCTAACGTGTAAAGCATGATATGCATGTCACGATTTTCATGTTATGACTAGTCACAACTACACGTCACGCTCATGGGGTGCTCGCGGCCATTCTGCTAGCTTTGCTTCTACCAAATTTGGTACTACGGGACATGAATGAATGAAGAAGGCCTGTGACTGGTACGAACATGACAATCATCTGTGCAGGTGCGTCTCATATAACAACATGACTACATGCCACGCTCATGATGCGCTCAAGGCTGTTTCGGCATCACATATACGAAGATTGATATTACGGGACGTGAAGGAATGACGTACGTATGAGACTAGTGCAAACATGATAATCATGAGATGCCTGTCATGTAACAACATGACTGCTTGCTACGCACGTGATGCGTTCGTGGCCGTTTCGCTAAATTTACATGTGCCAAACTCGGCATTGCGTGACGAGAATGGACGACATGGGTAAAGGACACGTCCCGACATGATAATCATGAAATGCGTGTCATGTATTTACATGACTATATGGTACACTCATGACGCGCTGCAGCTGTTTCGCTAGCTTCACACATGCCGAACTTGGTGTTACGTCATGCGAATGGATGACGAAGGTATCTGACTGGTGCAAACATGATAATCATGACATGCGTGTCATGTAACGACGTGACTACATGGCACGCTCAAGATGCCAATACACTTCGACGTGAACGTGCTGGCATTTGTTTCGTTGCGTCACGCAGGCGATGCCGTGCCAGGCGCCGATCTGCCTACCATGTACTTGCAGACACGCGCCGTGCTGCGTTGCTTTGACGCATGCGCGTTTGAGCGCGTCCGGCGTCACTTCATCACAAAGAGAGGCAGACGCAGCGCTGTCTGGGTAGAGCTGGGTGTCCGTTTTGCTAGCGCAGCGTCGCTGCGCCCAGCGTGTGCACTCGTCAACGTTGGGTTGGAGTATATTGGGCCTATCATGATGCGCTCGTGGCCTTTTCACTAGGTCCACCTACACTAAATTTGGTGTTTTGTGAGGTGAATGAATGACGAAGGCATATGAATGATGCAAGCATTATAATCGTGACACGCCTGCTATGTAACAACATGACAACATGCCACGCTCATGATGCGCTCGCGGCCGTTTTACTAGCCCCATATGTGCCAAATTTGATAACTCGTGACGTGAATGGACGTCGAAGGTAAAGGACACGCTCAAACATGATAATAATATTATGCGTGTCATGTAAAACATGACTACTTGCTACGATTATTACACGCTCGTGGCCGTTTCGCTAGCTCCACATATACCAAGTTTAGTAACAAGTGACGTGAATAAACTACGAAGGTAAAGGACACGTGCAATCATGATAATTATGACATGGAAGTTATGTATGGTATAACTTACCTCCGCCTGATAATGTTGTACTGATTTTAAAGTGACGTATCAACCTTCCTCATTCATGCTTCGCATATCATCGCTTCCCACTGTACGTGGGATCTGCCATTTTGTTTAATTGTGCACGCTAGCTACTAAAGCTGGAAACGCATACTGCGTTTCTCACGACAGAAAAACGCCACGTGCGGTGAACGGCGCTGTTGGCGGCACGGGGTAAGAAAAAAAATTGGCAGATCTCTCGTACAGTGGGAATCGATGATATGCGAAGCACGATGGGGAAATGTTGACATGTTACTTTAAAATCAGCACAACGTTACGAGGTGGAAGTAAATGATGCCGTACATGGTTTCCGTGCCATGAGTATTATATTTGGATGTGTCATTTACCTTTGTCATCTGTTCACGTCACGTTATACCAAATTTAGTATATGTGGAGCTAGCGAAATGGCTGGCAGTACGCTATGAGTGTGGTATGTTGTCACGTTCCTACATGACACGCGTGCCAGGATTATCATGTTTGCACCGGTCATATATCTCGTCATACACTGTCGTCACGTAACAGCAAATTCGGTATATATGAAGCTGGCAAAACGGACGCGAGCACATCACGAAGGGCCGAGTATACTCCAATGTAGCGTTGACGCGTGTCAACGATGGACACTGCGCCGCTACGCTAGCAAAACACGAGCACTCTATATATTCTGACGCCAGGCGCGACATCCGCGACCAGCGTCCGTAGGTGCGGCCCGACGGCAACTGACGCGAAATACGGCATGCTGCAATTCGCGCCGATGCGTTACCCAGACAACACTGCGTCTCCCTCTTTTCGTGACGGATGGACGCCGGACGCGCTGAAACGCGCATGCGTCAAAGCAACGCCGTGCGGCGGGCGCCTGCGAGTATGTGGCAGGACCGGCGCCTCACATGGCGACGCTTGCGTGACCCGACGTAGTGAACGCAGGTGAGCACGCGCACCACGTCACGTCGAAATGTATTGGCGCTTTGACTGTGGCATATAGTCATGACGCGCATCTCATGATTATCGTGTTTGCACCAGTCACATACATTTGTCATTCATTGACGTCACGTAATACAAAATTTGGCATATGTAGAGCAGGCGAAACGGCCGCGAGAACATCATGAGCGTGGCATATAGTCATGTTGTTACATGACACGCATGTCGTGATTATCATGTTTGTACGTGTCATTTACCTATATGTCGTCCGTTCGCGTCGCGTAACACTGAGTTTGGTACTAATGAAGCCAGCGAAACGGCCACAAATGCATCATGAGCGTAGCATGTAATCATGTTGTTACATGACACGCATCTTATGAATAGCACGTTTGCACCAGTACCGTACCTTCGTCATCCATTCACATCCCGTAATACCAAATTTGGCATACATGAAGCTAGTGAAACGGCGGCCAGCGCATCATGAGCGTGGCATGTAGTCATGTTGTTGCATGACACGCATATCATTATTATCATGTTTGCACCAATCACATACCCTCGTCACCCATTCGCGCACCGTAATACCATATTTGGTGTATGAGACGCTAGCGAAACGCCCGTGAGCGCATCATGAACGTGGAATGTAGTCACGCTCATGATGTTCCTGGCAGCGAGCGCCCCAGGAATATGGCGTGAAAGTGAAGCTGCACATGACATGAATGTAATGACTGTCATATTACCACTTGCCATTTCTGTTCGTCAGACAGTCACGTCACGCAAAACCAATTGTGGTGTGTACCATGCCAGCGAAACGGCCGCGAACGCATCATGAGTGTAGCGTGCAAGTCATCTTGTACATGAAGTGAATATCACCGTTGTCATATTAGTTTTCGTCTTACACTCACGTCCCGCTGTACCAAATTTGGTGCATATTAAGGTAATGGTCTGGCTGCGAGTGACTTATAAGCGGTGCAAGCAAGTCACGCTGTACTCTACATAAATGTCACGAGTGTCATATAACCATTTGTCGTTTTGTTATTCAGTGAGGTCAAGCAAAACTAATATATCAAGCTAGCGAAACGGCCGCGAAGACACCATGACTGTCCCTTGCAAGTCGTGCTGCACATAACAAGATTCTCATGATATCAATTTTGCTCGTTCCATATATGGTCGCAATATAGTCAGGTCACACAATACTAAATTTGGTGTATATCAAGCTAGTAAACTGGCCACGAGTGCGCCATGAGTGGGATATGCAAGGAATGTTGTACATGGCACAAATGTCATGATTGTAATATTACCACCTGTCATTTGTGTTATTCATATAGTCATGTCAAGCAAAAATAAATTTGGTGTATATCAAATTAGTAAAACGGCCGTGAGCATCCCATCAGCACGGATGCAAGTCATGTTGCACATAACATGTCATGATTTCCATATTACCAATTCTCATGTATGTTCGCTATACAGTGACGTCACAGAATACAAAGTTTTGGGTATATCAAGATAGCGGAACAGCCACGAGCGTGCCAACGAGGGTGGCATGCAAGTCATGCTGTAAATGACATAAATCTTATGATTTTCATGCTACCACCAGTAATTTATATTAGTAACATAGAAATATCTCGTCATACGAATTTCGGTATATATCCGGTAACGAAAGGGCCGAAACAGCACCGAGGCTATGACATGTAAACCATATCATTCATGACAAATGTTTTGTGGTATGCCCTGTCAAAGAAGGATGGATCGAAACAAAAACATGACTGTTTAATAACGTGAGAGCAACCGCGAGGCAAGCTAGCAGCCGCTGCACTCGAACGGATACAGAAACAAGGATGAAACCGAGCTTGGTAGCTTGGGTTATATGGCCACCAGAAGTGACGTGAGCCTCCGGTGAAGCTGTGGTGGCGCTGTCCCTTATCGGGAGCGTGTTGCAGCGAGTGGCCCTGTCACACCGGGCTAAACAGTGTCGAGTCGTAGGCTGCGCAGGTTTGTGCAAAGTGGTCGCCACATCATCCTCCCCCCTTCCCCCCGTCGGGGAGTGCAGAGAACTCAGGGTCTGTAGAAATCTGGGCGGCATACAAGACGTCCAGAGCGTGTTATGAAGAAAGTGGGCTACGACGTAGGTGGCCATGGAAGGATGCCTGTGGAATGAATGGCACTGCACGGTTCGTTCGCAGCGAAGTATGCGGGCTTGAGTCGGTCAATTGAGACGCGGACGTCCCTCCCATTCAGGCGCAGACTGAAGCTCTTGTCGTTGCTGTGGAACGACTAGCTGGGGTCCGCTGTAGGGTGGATAGAAAGGCTGGTGGGCGGTGTAATCGTGGAGGAAAGCGTGCTTGCACGATGCTAGCTCCTTGAATACAAAAGGTCCAGGGTTACTTTGGTGGGCTGCTGGTAACGAGCGTAAGGCGGTGATGGTACGCCGGAGATGGGCAACGAAGTCGGTTAGGTCTGACGTCGTAGTTCTGGATGGCAGAGCTGTGAGAAATTCACCTGGGAGAAGGAGTGGTTATTCATAGACGAGCAAAGCTGGCGTAGCGCGGATGCCCGGCTTGAAGATGGCGCGAAGACCGAGGATGACGTCTGCGTTGACCTCGATCCACGTTGTGTCCGGGTGGTGCATAACGGCGGCTTTGAACTGTCGGTGGAAACGCTCGATTGCGTTGATGCAGGGGTGGTAGCTGGTGGTCCTCACATGTTCAATCCCGATAGTCAGTTCAAGGAGCGTAAATAGATGAGACTCAAATGGTTGCCCTTGCTTGCTGGTTACGCAGTATAGGGCGCCACAACGGGCAATCAAGCTGGTGAAGAAGGCTGAGGTGATGTCTTCTGCAGCGAATCCCTCGAAGGGCCACGCATCAGGTCATGGAGTGTACCGGTTGATGGTGGTGAGATAGTAGCGGTAGGGTCCCGTCGAAGGAAAGGGCCCTATGATGTCGAGTATGACGTGCTGCAGCCGACCAGAGGGCTGAGCGAATATTCCGAGTGTTGACGTGAAGGGCCAGGTGACATTGGCGCGTCGGCAGTGAATGCAGGAGCACGCCCAGGCTCTACGATTGCGCTGCATGGAAGGCCAGACATAGGGCCAGCCACGAGATGTGTAGAGGCGCGCATGCCGGGGTGGCTGAGGCTGTGAAGAGCTGGTTGTAAAGACCACGACGATTAGACATGGGTACGTAGGGCCTGCTTCATTCTGTAACATGTAGCAACAGATTGTTGTTTCCGACTCTGGAAAAGGGTTTTGGTGTCGCTGTAGTGAGGACGTGTCCTTGCGAAGTTCCTGCAGCTCGGCGTTCATAGTCTGAGCCTCGGCGAGGACGTCTTTTTTTATTTGTACTGGGCTCATGGCTGCTACACGTGAAAGCATGCCGGCGACGACGTTGTATTTCCTGCAGACAAGTTCAATGTTGGTGGTGAACTGTGCGATGAACAAGAGTTGGTTTTTCTGAACAGGTGGGAGTTTGTCGCGACGTTGAGAGAAAATATATGTCCGAGGCTTGTGGTCGGTATCGATGACGCAGTTCTGTGCTTCGAGAATGTGGCGAAAGTGTGGCACAGCTTCGTATATCACCAGAAATTATCTGTAGTAAGGTAGAAAATTTGTTGGGGCAGTGGTCGCGGTATCGTCAGTGAAACTAGCAGCTAAAGGGCTCGTTTTCGAAGTTGCGAGTTTTTTCCAGAAGAAGGTCAAGGGATGCCAGGTGTTGTCGACGCGTTGCATAAGAAGGCGCCGATGGTGAAGTAGATACATCCGGGAAGAGTCCAAATGGAGCGTCAGGCTCGGGATGGTTGAGGAGTGTGGCAGTGCAGAGGGTGGGTTCGCATTGTTCGAAGATTTTCGCTAACGTGTCCACGTGACGAATTGGTTCCCTCGTAGGCAAGCAAAATCGTCGTGGAGGTGAGCCTGTTGTTCAGCTCGGTGTGGCGAAAACCGCCTGTAGAAGTTAAGCATGCTGAGGGAACTGTGTAGGCGTTCAGTGGTGATGGGTCGAAGGTGATTTTTCAGGCTCCAGATGCGTTAGGGCAAGGACTGTGTTCCCTTGGACGAAACTTCGGGGCCGAAGAAGTGGATGACGGAAGCGCCTAAAGGGCTTTGTTGGAAGTTGACGAGTAGACTCTGGCTATCGAGGCGTTCGAGCAGCAGACAAAGGAGCTGGCGGTGCTCTTCGGCGTCGTGGGAAAATACCACTATGTCGTAGAGGTAAACGAAGCAGAAGTCGAGGCCGCTGATAACTTCACCAATAAAGCACTGAAAGGTTTGTCCTGCGTTGCGCAGGCCGAAGCTAAGAAGCCAAAATTTGAACAACGCAAAGGTTGTGATGATACCGTTTTAGGGGAGTCCTCCGGATTGATGGGTATCTGTGTGCAGGCCTTCACCAAGTCTGAGACGGAGAACGCGTGGCAGCCATGAATGGGATTGGCGAAGTCCTGTAGGTGGTGGGCGCACCTGTCCGGGATAGCTCGCATTAAGGGTGCGGAAGAACCCACAAGGCTGCCAGCCTTAGGTCTTCTTCGGAACAAGGTGGAGTGTTGAAGCCCATAGTTTGTAGAGTGGCGGGTGATTCCTTTTTAGAGAATGGACTCGAACTCCCCTTTGGTAATTCACGTGCGGTCCGGGGCAAGGTGACGGGCTCAGCAGAAAGCTAGGAGGCCTGAAGTGGTCTGGATGTTGTGGGTGGTGGTGTTCTGCATTTTGGTGGCAGTCCGCTGGGGTGCGTCAAGCAGGGAAATTCGGTGAGGGTGACATGGTAGGGTGAGTGATTGTGGACCCTGAGCACCTTGATGCTGGACTGTTGGGTGGTTGTTCGCTGGCCTGGTGTGGAATGTCCCATTGTCGCGTCAATAAGCCAGTCGTTGCGACAATTGGGAAGTAAGTTGTAATACGCCAGAAAGTCTGTGCCGATGGTTGGCTAGGCGACATCAGCGGTGACAAAGTTCCAGTGAAGGTCGTGGCGTAGGTTCTTCAGCTGAATCTGTAGGCGCAGCAAGCTGTACGTCTTCATTGTAGGCCTGCTCACCTCATGAAGCTCAAAAGACGTCGTCGGGCGAGGACTTTGAAGGCGGGATCGCGAGTAGCATCAATTGTCAGAACCATTGTTGACCACGTAATGCTGCTTCGTGATTTGTTCGGTGCTGAAGATGCGACAACCTCCGGGTTGGCTGCTTGCAGCTGTTTCTACGAGCTGAAGTCGTCGTTTTCTGCATGTACCACGGAACAGGGCGATCGACATTGCCGGGCTTTGTCCCCGAAACGTCGGTGGTGGTAGCACGGCCCGTTGATGTCAGGTTGCAACGATGAGATGGTGTTACGGCCGCGGCTTTGCGAATAGCGGCGCTGTTGCGTCAGAAGACGTTCGCCCAGGTGTTGTTGAATGGAGGTGAGCCATTACTCAATGCCATCCATATGGCACGCAAGCTCTGTGGTGTTCAGCGGTGTAGTGACAGCTGGAAGGTAGGTGACAACTGTGGCAAGGAGGCCTCGGTAACGTGATCAGTAATCTCTGCAACTTTATGGAGAGGTAGCCTGACTTGAGCCTGCAGAGTTGCCCGGGCGTGCGAAGTGAGTCGTTGGAGCCAAAGCGATCACAGGAAAAAATTCTGGACCATGTTGCCCGTGAACACACGCTCTGTCGCAGCAGCTTCGAAGGTTTGCGCTTAGCGAGCTCGGCGGACTGCAGTTGCATCTTCTGTTCTTCGGAGAGTGACAAGCGGCGGATGATGCAGTCACCAGGGGTTCGTATAGGTTGGCCGTTGGTGGGTTGGCAAAAATAACCTGGACCTCGTTTGCGTAGCGTGCGTCCAAGTGGGCAATGACGTAATCACGGCGGCTCTTGTCTTGCGTATTGTGTAACAAGGAAAACTGGGCATCTACCTGGGCAAATCATACCTCGGGCGAGTTCACCCAAAGCGGCGGAAGCCTTACAGCAACACGCAAAGAAGCAGCGTGCAGGCAGGCTTCTGTAGGAGCTCCGGTGTCTTTAGCGGAACCAGTAGGTACAGCCTCGTTTGCGGAGGCGTTGCGAGACTGCTGCCGTTGCTGGGTCTGCAGTTACTGTTGAAATTGTTGCACTTGATGTCGGAGAGCGGTGAGAACTTCTGAGTCGGCTGTGACGATGTGGTTAGCTCGTTTTTCGGGTCACCAGATTTGGCATGCCGGTTGGACGAATGAAGGTTCCTAACTTGAAAACAAACTGTTTATTAACGTGGTAGCAACAGCAAGGCAAGCATGCTACCGCTGCTCTCGAACGGATAGAGAAACAAGAAAGAAACCAAGCTTGGTAGCTAGGACTATATACCCACCAGTAGCGACGTCAGCCTTCGGTGAAACTGCTGTGGCGCTGTCCCTTTCCGGAAGCGTGTTGCAGCAATTGGCCATGTCACGCCGGGCTAACCAGTGAGGAGACGGAGGCTGCGCAGATTTGTGCGCAGGGGTCGTTGCAAATTTATGATTCGCATGATATCACTAATCTTTTTTCTCGTGACGCATCTTATGCCTTAAAAATTTTTTGGGATACATGGCCCTGAAGATATGGTTAGGAGAGCAAAAAGTAGCTGGGGAAAGATAGATAGTTAGACAGACAGACAGACAGACAGACAGACAGACAGACAGACAGACAGATAGATAGATAGATAGATAGATCGATAGATAGTTAGATAGATAGATAGATAGATAGATAGATAGATAGAAAAGCTCGAAGTCGCTGAAGCCCGCTGAGAAACTTTTTATATGAAAGTGCGCACGTAACTGATGTCCATGGCACGCTGCAGGAAGAATTGAAGCAGAGCACCCTTCATGTTATTGTGAAGGGCTAATTAAATACAGCAGTACTTTAATAACTGAAAAATTCATTTAAGCATTGGAAACCACTTGCACCACTCGGGGACCATTATATTACTAACCGGATGATGAGTTCCGCAGGTAGACCTCATTTCGCCAGGACGGGGGCGGGGGGAGGTTTCAACGATTTTGTGTATGTTCGTGTGTGCGTTTGTATGCGGGCGTGTATACCAAGTGTATTAGATTATGTGTTCGAAATTCTCCAAACAAGTTCAAAGATTTGTGACATTTTAATGTCCTCACAATTGTTTTTTCTGTAGTCGCTGGCATCTCAAAGATTATTCGTAACAGTAATGTAAAAGGAATATAATTAACTCTTCATTTAGTGCAGTTAGATCCCTATGTTAAAATGATAAATTGAAGCCCTTCATGCGAAGAGCCAATTTAAGCATCGCAGTTTCGAGAAAGCAGGTTCTAATGAAAATTTCGAAGTAATGGAATAAATTGCAACGGTGAAACAAACCGAGATGTGAAAGAGCGGAACTGCCATATTTGTGTAAGACGTCCAGTATAAATGAGCGTCGCTATATAAACTCTCAATCGACTTCATTGTGAGGATGCTTGAGCTGTGCTTGTATTTTTAGTGCACATGACGCAAATACGTTGGCTAGCGTGGAGTAACTACACCTGTACGATGACTGTTTTGAACAGTGACGTCGTCCACGTCTGCTTGTCGCGCTCACCAGTGCTTCGGTTTAGGTTTTGTCGTCAAATCGGTTTGAATTTTATTACGCCACAATAATTAATTTAGACCACTTTTTCTATGTCTCCAAGGTACTCTGAATTCTTCGTACGAAGAACTTCAATCCTCTACTTGGTGGGGATCCGTCCTATGTATGGCTGACGCAGAAGCCAAGCTAATGTTTCAGCCGCACACAGTCGTTCCGTGCACGATTTAGGTTTCCTATCCGTAGCTCGTCTTACTGCAGCTACATGGGTTTGGGCGAATAAGGCAACAAGCTAGGTCAACATTACGACACTTTATTGCTAGGCGTTAGCAATAGCGCGCAAATGTCGCGAGGTGAAAGTACAGAAAACAAGGGTAGACGATTACTCCTTGGTCGTTCAGACTCGCTCACAGAGTTTCGTGGCGACTGGTCGTGCCCTAGCAATCCCCGACGTCAGCGTAGGTCTGGCCGACTGGGCTGGCCCTACGCCATCTCCTGACGCCGACGCGAGTGGTGCCCCGTCCTCGGACTCCTGTGACCGTGTTTCCATCTTTCCTTTCTCTCCTAAGCCTCATATGTCCTCGCTCGCTGTCCTAGTGCATCTCTTTCTCACTCACTCACTCACTCACTCTCTCTCTCTCTCTCTCTATATATATATATATATGTATATATATATATATATATATATATATATATATATATATATATATATATTGTAAGATGGCGTCGAGTACACTCAAGACTCTCCTTTATTGACCCGAGTATGTGCCCCACAACCTAAACTTGACTGGTGATGATGAGTATGTACAGATGAAAAGACGGGATGCATAAATAATGCTCACACTTATTTTCCCCACGCACTTGAGCGGCCGGCCCGGCCGAGACTTAGGCGGGAAAGGTACGGCGCACAAAGGGTTTAAGACGTGAAACGTGGACTATCTCGGAGGCACGGTAACGAATGTCCGAGGAACCCTCGACGGGAGTGACAAGGTAATTGACAGGAGATGTTCGTTCACAAACAACGTAAGGTCCTAGAAAGCGAGACTGAAACTTTTCACACAATCCAGGTGTGCGAACAGGCGTCCAAAGTAGTACTTCATCTCCAGGACGGAAGGTGACGTCTCGACGAAAGCTGTCATAGCGTTGCTTGCGGTCTTGTTGACTGGCCTCCATGTTGAGTTGAGCACGTTGCCGTGCCTCAGCAAGCCTGGAGACGAAATGTTCTGGCGTAGTCGTCGACGTTTTTGTCATTACATTGAAGAAAGAGGCGTCAATGGTGAATGTCGGCGCACGACCATAGACGAGGAAGAAAGGTGTATACCCGGTGGTTCGTTGAACAGCGGTGTTGTGTGCAAATGTTACGAACGGCAAGATTTTGTCCCAATTATCGTGGTTCGGTCCGATGTACATGGATATTATGTCGATTAGAGTCCGGTGGAATCGCTCTGTCAGCCCATTTGTTTGCGGGTGGTAAGCGGATGTGGTCTTTTGAACTGTGCCACAAGTTTTTAGAATTTCGTCCAGAATTGTCGATATGAAGGCCTTGCCCCGGTCACTCAACAACGTGCGAGGTGCACAATGACGCAACACTATGGCTTCTAAAAAGAAGGCGGCAACGTCTGAGGCGGAGCGAGTGCGTAGAGGAGCGGTCTCCGCGTATCGTGTGAGGTGGTAGATGGCTGTGACGATCCAGCGGTGGCCCGCTGGCATTACGGGAAGTGGCCTGACGAGGTCTATTCCGACAACGGCAAAAGGTGTGTCGGGACATGGAATGGGTTGTAATAAGCCAGCAGGAGCTGAAGTTGGTCGTTTCCGGCGTTGACAAAGTGCGCAAGAAGCGACATAATTAGCCACAAAGGTAGAAAGACCAGGCCAGAAGAAACGGCTCCTAACGCGGTTGTAGGTCTTTTGAAATCCCAAGTGTCCAGCTGATGGGTCGTCGTGCAATGCTTCGAGAACTTGTTTTCGCAGCGAACGGGGAAGTACTGGCACCCACCGATGCCCATCCGCATTGTAAGTATAGTGCTGCAGGACATTGTTCTCTAGCTTGAACAACTGAAGCTGACGACGTAGTCAGGCATTAGGTGGAGAAGGCGAGCCATTCAAGTATCCGATGATGCGGTTACAGTAGGGGTCATCACGTTGGTACGCGGCAAACTAGGCGCTGTTGTTTAAAGGTAGCGACCCAGCAACTGCCAGGGGTGATAACGTGAGTGAAGAGGAAGCCGCTTGAACACCTGAGGGGCATTCAGGATGCGTGGTTGGAGATGAAAGGGGCAGAGGGCAGTGAGAGAGAGCGTCAGCATCCTGATGCTGTTTGCCGGACCTGTACACAACGTCAAAAGTGTACTCTTGCAAACGCAGTATCCAGCGACCGAGGCACCCAGACAAATTCTTCAGCGAGGACAACCAGCATAGGGCATGGTGGTCGGTAACCACAGTGAAGTGGCGTCCATACAGATAAGGTCGAAATTTCTGGATGGCCCTAACGACAGCGAGACATTCCCGCTCTGTTATCGAGTAGTTCTGCTCTACAGGTGTTAGTGCGCGCCTAGCATACGGAACTACTCTCTCACGTGAAGTGTCGTCGCGCTGGAGGAGGACAGCACCGATTCCGTGGCCGCTGGCATCTGTGTGCAGGAAAGTGGGTGCACTCTCATCGTTGTGACGGAGGACGGGGTCTGATGTCAAAGCACGCTTAAGGGCTTGGAAAGCACACTCGCACTCATCAGTCCACGTGAAATCCGTCCCTGACGTCAGAAGCTTGTGCAACGGCCCCGCAATGGCAGCAAAGTGACGGATGAAGCGGCGGAAGTAAGACGCCAAACCAACGAAACTTCGAAATTGTTTTTAATTGCGCGGACGTGGAAAACTAATTACGGCAGCAACCTTGTCGGGGTCGGGTCGAACGTCGTCTTTACTGACAAGGTGACCCAATACTTTGATGCTTGTGCTGGTGAAGTGGCACTTTTTTGTATTGAGCTGTAGGGCAGCGTTCGAAATGCACGTTAGAACTTCGTCCAAATGCCTAAGGTGCTCAGAAGAAGTAGAATAATAAATGACGATGTCGTCTAAATAACGTAAACAGGTTTTCCATTTTAGACCACGTAAGACAGTATCTATCATGCGCTCAAATGTTGCTGGAGCGTTGCACAAGCCAAAGGGCATGACGTTAAATTCGTAAAGGCCGTCAGGCGTCGCAAACGCTGTTTTCTCCTTGTCTGCTTCGCGCATATGTATTTGCCAATACCGCATCGGAGGTCGAGGCTGGAGAAATATTCTGCGTCTTGTAGGGAGTCCAGGGCATCATCTATGCGTGGCAACGGATATACGTCTTTTTTCGTGATCTTATTGAGCGCTCTGGAATCAACAAAAAAGCGGACAGAGCCATCCTTTTTCCGGACCAACACCACAGGAGACGACCAGGAGCTGGACGAAGGTCGAATAATATCCCGTTTGAGCATGTAGGCGACGTTTTCCTCAATGATTAGCCGTTCTGCCGAAGAGAGACGGTATGGGCGGCGGCGTACAATGGAGCTGCCTTCGGTTTGGATGCTGTGCTCTGCAACGGAGGTGCGGCCCAGAACTTTGCAATGTACATCAAACGAAAGGCTGTGCTTTTGAAGAAGGTCTAAGAGGTCTCTCTTTTGCTCGGCAGTGAGATAAGGACTTATGGTGCCATTTAAGGTAACAGTGGTATCCTTGATATCAGTAGTAGCAGAGAAAGGCGGTGATTCTGCGTGAAGGGTAACCAACGAAAAGGGCTCACTGTCAGCGAAGCAGCTCACAGCAGTGTCCTGGGGCAGCATCACTGGCAAAGAAGTTGGATTCAAGGCAGTGACCAATGCTTTACCATCGTTAAACCGCACAAGGCCGGGTGCTATGGTAAGCCCCGCAAGTTTGGAGTGAACTGATGGAGCTATGAACACGTCAACATCAACTATAGTATCCGAAGCGATCGTTAGAAGTTGTTCATCTCCTGGCGAAATGAAACAATCAGTGGCAGCAATGAAACGGAAGCTGTATGAATCGACATCCGATGAACTCTCAGTAGCTGACATTTGAATGACTCGCTGACGACACGATATGAAAGCTGATGCCGAAGAGAGAAAGTCCCATCCTAAAATTACTGTGTGAGTGCACAAAGGAAGTACAAGAAACTGAATATGGTGAAGGATGCCATCTATGAAAACGCGGACTGTGCAAACACTTGAAGGCTGAATAGGGACTCCATCTGCGCAACGAAGGGGAGGACCATCGTAGGGCGTCTTAACTTTTTTCAAGCGGGCACAAAAGTCTGCACGAATTACGGAAAGTGATGCGCCTGTGTCCACCAGTGCCTCATTCTGTATACCTACAACATACACCAATAAAACATTCGATGGGCGGTCCGGAGGAGTTTGACGCAGTTCGAAAGATGCAGCTTTCCCTCCCGAAGCTGCACTGTTCAGTTTTCCAGTTGGCGGTCGGGAATTGAAGTAGAAGGTCGGAGAGGAGAAGAGGAACGCCGCGTCGGTGAAGGTGAGCGACGACGTGAGAACCGGGAACTGCCAACTGGGTCAAAGTTCTGCGGAGACGGCGACCGACGTGTGCTGTTCTGATACAGCCGACGATAGGGTGGTCCAGTCGCGTAGAAGTCGTCCCGTTCAAGGTTATGGTAGCTTCGTCGTTCGTCTTGCTGACGGTGTCGGTAAAACCTTGAAGTATGACCACGCATGCCGCAATAGAAGCAAGTCGGCCGCGAACTGCGCCAGGCGTTGTAAGGCTGGGAAGATGGTCGCGGTGCGAATGAGTTGAGCGAACCATGCGCTTCGGGCGCTGGTAGCTGCATTGGGCTTTGGTGGGGTGCAGGTGTCCTAGCAGCAACCTGAGCATACGTTGCCATGGCCACAGGATATGAGCTCGGGACAGGTGTGACAGTCATGGAGGCCAGGCTCTGGTGGGGCGTAGGTGTCGTTGCAGCAACGTGAGCATAAGTGGGCATGGGATGTGAACTCTGAGCTTGTGTACCAGTCATCAAGGCCAATTCCTCCCTCACGACGTCGCGTAACCTAGTAGCAGGTGGCGTCGTTCGGATATCGAGGTGGCGAGATGAAGCCTGTGCATGAAGTTCCTCGCGGATGATAGAGCGGATCAGTGCACGCAGCTCTGTTGTATCATGACTTGAGCTCAGATCAGACATATCAGGTTGTACCCGAGTGGTCTGAAGCTCCTCAAGGCGCTGACAGGTAGCGACAACATCGGCTACGGTGTGGGGATTTCGCACCACAAGCGCATTAAAAGCGACAGTCACAATTTCTTTTAGCAGGTGGCGCACACGGTCGTTTTCCGCCATATCGTTGTCGATGCGGCAGCAAAGGGCGAAAACATCTTCGATGTAAGAAGTGTAAGACTCGCCAGGGCGTTGAACACGTGCACCAAGTCTCTTTTTGGCGATATCCGAGTGCACTGACGGGTTGGCAAAAATCTGGCGGAGCTGACGTGTAAAGGCGGGCCATGTCGGAAAATCTGTGGCGTGGTTGAAAAACCACGTTTTTTGCGACGCCGCTCAAGTAGAATGCAACGTGGGTGAGTTTCGCAGGCTCATCCCAGTTGTTGATAACACTCACGCGGTCATACTGCTCGAGCCAGTCTTCAACGTCTTCACCCGGAAGCCCTGCGAACAGCGGAGGATCCTTTTGAGGGCTGGTGACCAGGTGAGAAGGGTTTCTTGGCGGTGGGAGCGGTGGCGAAGCTGGCACGCTGGACTGGGCGGCTTGCGACATTACCGGATCCAGGTCGTTTAAGCGGCGGCCAGAACGGAGCTCCAGGGATGTGTTTTAGAAGACGCTGGGGTGTCCGAGAACGCGAGAGGACGCAGGAACCGGGCAGCACTCTCCACCACTTGTAAGATGGCGTCGAGTACACTCAAGACTCTCCTTTATTGACACGAGCATGTGCCCCACAACCTAAACTTGACTGGTGATGATGAGTATGTTCAGATGAAAAGATGGGACGCATAAATAATGCTCACAATATATATATATATATATATATATATATATATATGTATATACATATATATATATATATATATATATATATATCTATATATATATATATATATATATATATATATATATATATATATAATAGATATATATACCTTTATTCCTATCCTTTTAATATATTCTTACCCCCATCTCTCGTAAGCTGCTGTCGAGGTGTCGCGCCCTGATGCAGACAGTAACGGGGCTCACTTTTCGCTTCTTTTCCTCTTATAACCACTTCTCTCTCTCTCTCTCTCTCTCTTGGTCGTTGATGCTCTAGGCTCGCTGGGGGGTTGCGGGTCCGACCTCCTTGGTTCCTGGCCGGTGTCTGAGAGACCGTGGGGCCGTCCCCACGCCAGTTTTGTGCCCTGCCCCGGTTTTTTTTCCCTGACGAGAATAATACCTTTTCTCGCGGGGGGGGGGGGGGGTCAAAACCCGTTCCACGCACCCGGAAAGAGGGAAATCGTGAGCGAAGGCTGTGCGGTATTCCCGCCACTAGGCTTTCTCGCTGCCGTGAAAAGGAAAGGGAGGCTGGGCGCGCCTGCTTCCCCGCAACTTGACATAACCAGCCAAGTCCACTAAATAAAAAGTGAATCAATATGGGTATTCTTTTGTGCTTCAGCCTCCTCGCCAAATGCGTCGTGGAGTGCAATAGCTTCTCAATTGGAGTACTTTCTGCAAGTCGTAGGGCTGCCTTATGCACCATTTTTTTATTTGGTCTGCCTTTTCTTGCTCTCTCTAGATATGCTGTAGGGTAGCGAGTATATTAGTCTGCTGATGACTAACCTCTTCACAAACGCCGCGCGTCTTGCTGCTTCATTCCTGCTGGATTGTTCGTTACTCGGACTGCTATGCGAAAAACTCGTTCAGCTGTTCTTGTAATCATTTTCAGTGCGCAGATGCATCGCTGATTGGAGTGCAGCGATATCAAGATTTGTATGATTCTTTTCTCTGGAATGGTATTTTCATATAACTTCGCCTCAAGTCAAAGGCCGGGTCTGTTCTTTTTTTTTTGCAGCGTAGCTACATTGGCCGAGATTGACCGGTTTCGCGCAGCTTGGGGTGAGCAATATTGCGCAAGCGCGAGGATCCATGGCGTCACATGGCGCAAAGCTGGTGCGCCGAAGGCCTGGAAGCCCCTGGAGGGACGTTTCACTAGTGGGATGGCACTTGACTAACGTGAAATCGCTCGCTCGGTAATCCGTCCGTGCGTGGTTCGTCCGATCAAATGGACATCTGCTTTTCGGCTGAGCACTGACATTTCTGTTTCTCTAAAATACTCCTCAATTATTTTAGCTGCTAGTTAGAGCCAGTCTTCTTTTTCTGCCAAGTTACCGCCGGCTGCCCATGTTTTTATGACATCTGAATAAGAATGTCGCATGTCTAAAATTTCTTCGATTTTCTTTTTTTGGCTTATATACGTTGCAGAGGTAGGCGAGATCACTGCTCCTTGTGGTGTGCCTTTACTTGGTGGGTGATAGATTGTGGATTCTCAAGCTGGTTACTGCTGTTATTTTACTGAGGAAATTTTGAACATAATGGTACGCCATTTGACCGAAGTTTGTGTGTGCCAGGCGTTTTACTATGCTCTCATGACTTACGTTGTCAAAGGCCCCATTATGTTTATGGCCATGAGAATTTATTTTCGTGCTTTTGAAACATTAGTTAGCTTCCTTCTACAATACTAGAAAGATGTCCTGCGTTGAAAAATTCAAGCGGAGGTCAAACATGACGTTTTACACAAAGTTGTTTTCCTAAAGATGTCATTGAAGTCGGGTGTCTCAAGCACCTTCCCTAGACATGATGTAAGAGACATCGACCTAATGTTTCCTACAGCCAACCTAATTGTTTCCTTGTTTCGGTATCATTATTACACTTATGGAACATATCAGTTTAGGGGTGGAGAAGTGCACGAGGTTGTCGAGCGCTTCTTCATTTTCTTGTGTATGCTATTCAGTGAAACTGTAAGTATAATCAGTTGAGATTGAGCGCGTGCGTGCGTCACATCGCGTTTCCGTTTCCTCTCACTGATTTTTTCGTTTCAATATTATTACGGAGAGACGACAAACGAATGGCATAAATACAATATTGACACAAACAAAGTGATCGGGACTACAGCAGCCAAGATGGCGCAAACATGAGGCAACTCGTCCTCCTTTTCTTCGACCTTTAGGGGCGTGCCGCATAACAACACTCCCCGGAGGCAAAAGCGCTGACTTGGTGATTCCAAACAAGGGCATTAGTGAGATTGGGCATTATAAACACGCATCGGTGAAGTTCAGTGTAGGATAAGACTTCAGGCGCACAACGTCAATGATGTCGGTGCGGAGAAGAGTGGAAGGGGACGAAAATAACGATTCAATCTCATATGGTCACTAGATGGCATACACGGTATAGTCCTTTGTGCGGTAGCAGGAGCTCTTCAGAAAGTCCAACACGGCGTGCTGGTGACCGACGAAGTACAAGAGACACTGTAAGCAAGTGGGTGTTTCAGTGGCAGCTATTAAAACGAGATTACTGTCACATTTACTTGTCGGTTATTTGAATGCGTCCGAGTCAACGTGCATGATCGGCGCGGTGAATAGCTTCTTGAGCGTACTCGGTAGGTGGGTGCATAGAAGAAGCAGCATCGTGTTCATAGGCAACGTTGAATTTCGGCTGAATAGAAGAAAGAAAGGCGAATAGCCAGCCGTCTCGTACCGGGGTGTGTTACAGAAAACCGTGGCAAAAGGCATACAGAATCCCAGAATCGATGGTCAACTGACATGTACAAATTGAAAGCAAACAGCGCGAAAAATGAGAAAGCAGACAGAGAAGGACGCATACAGAGCGCTGACTTACAACCAAAATTTTATTCTTCAAAGCATGCATATAGACCTGTGCAGTGGAACGAAAAAAGAAGGAAAAGTGATAGTCGAAGAAAAATGAAAAGTGATCATCATAAAGCCATTCTCAAATCACGAGCAGTCAACCAGATAAAAAAAAATTGGCCCCGTATCTCCATGTTAGACCGCAATTGTCGTCGAAAAAACGATATTCTTGCGTCTGAAGAGAGTGAAAAAAAACGTTTATTTTATGTTCTGCGCAAGAAAATTGGTAAATGGTATTCTGGAGGCGCAGCGTTAGAGTGCCTTGAGCCTGCAGCGGAGGCGAAGAAGAGCATCAAGTCACGTCACACGTGAGACATGAGCAACTATCTGGTAGTTATCCTGAAAAACGTGGCGCACGCCGTGCGCGCCCGTCTTTGAGGTGATAAGGTGTAGAAAGCAAAGTGACGGGTAGGTGACACCATCGTGTCCTCTTAACAAAGCGTTGGAAACACTCGCCTTTTCGTGCAAGCATTGCATGGTGAGCGCAACGTGATAAACGCTACGTCCTTAGAATTGCTTATGTATGCCTTTTCTAGTAGAAAGACACAATAGAGATATTGATGCGTTGTTATGGTGCCTCAGATATGTGGAATAATTGCTCTTTCAATTGACAATCACACAAGTATGAACGCTGACCCTTGAGAAATATTGGTGATCGCTGCGGATGGGGTTGGTAGTTTGGAGTATCGTTTGGTCTTTTGGTGCCGTTTAGGGTACCGTTAAGGGTGGAAAAGCAGACAAACGTACAGACAGACAGACCAAAATTTTGCGTCCAAGGTCCCCAAGAGACTATCGTCTTTAAAAGACAACTTCCTTTTCTGAGAGAAGTACCAACACGCCCAAACAACCACCTTAGCTGACACGTACATTGCCAGCATGTCGGTAATTGATTGAATGAAACCACGTTTATTCAACTTTTTTTTGTGCCGAAGGTCGCTGCGGTGGACAAGGGCAGGGAACTATACCCGAGGAAGGGGTCTAGCTACCTCCGTTTCAACAACGGAATTCATAGAGGCAGCTAACTGGGGGCTGCATGAGTGGCTTGAATCT
>WOVY01010586.1:0-56013 GCA_013436015.1 Rhipicephalus annulatus | reverse complement strand
TTACAGAAAACCGTGGCAAAAGGCATACAGAATCCCAGAATCGATGGTCAACTGACATGTACAAATTGAAAGCAAACAGCGCGAAAAATGAGAAAGCAGACAGAGAAGGACGCATACAGAGCGCTGACTTACAACCAAAATTTTATTCTTCAAAGCATGCATATAGACCTGTGCAGTGGAACGAAAAAAGAAGGAAAAGTGATAGTCGAAGAAAATGAAAAGTGATCATCATAAAGCCATTCTCAAATCACGAGCAGTCAACCAGATAAAAAAAAATTGGCCCCGTATCTCCATGTTAGACCGCAATTGTCGTCGAAAAACGATATTCTTGCGTCTGAAGAGAGTGAAAAAAAAACGTTTATTTTATGTTCTGCGCAAGAAAATTGGTAAATGGTATTCTGGAGGCGCAGCGTTAGAGTGCCTTGAGCCTGCAGCGGAGGCGAAGAAGAGCATCAAGTCACGTCACACGTGAGACATGAGCACTATCTGGTAGTTATCCTGAAAAACGTGGCGCACGCCGTGCGCGCCCGTCTTTGAGGTGATAAGGTGTAGAAAGCAAAGTGACGGGTAGGTGACACCATCGTGTCCTCTTAACAAAGCGTTGGAAACACTCGCCTTTTCGTGCAAGCATTGCATGGTGAGCGCAACGTGATAAACGCTACGGTCCTTAGAATTGCTTATGTATGCCTTTTCTAGTAGAAAGACACAATAGAGAATATTGATGCGTTGTTATGGTGCCTCAGATATGTGGAATAATTGCTCTTCAATTGACAATCACACAAGTATGAACGCTGACCCTTGAGAAATATTGGTGATCGCTGCGGATGGGGTTGGTAGTTTGGAGTATCGTTTGGTCTTTTTGGTGCCGTTTAGGGTACCGTTAAGGGTGGAAAAGCAGACAAACGTACAGACAGACAGACCAAAAATTTTGCGTCCAAGGTCCCCAAGAAAGACTATCGTCTTTAAAAGACAACTTCCTTTTCTGAGAGAAGTACCAACACGCCCAAACAACCACCTTAGCTGACACGTACATTGCCAGCATGTCGGTAATTGATTGAATGAAACCACGTTTATTCAACTTTTTTTGTGCCGAGGTCGCTGCGGTGGACAAGGGCAGGGAACTATACCCGAGGAAGGGGGTCTAGCTACCTCCGTTTCAACAACGGAATTCATAGAGGCAGCTAACTGGGGGCTGCATGAGTGGCTTGAATCTTGTGGCTGTCGCGGTGCCGGTCGCCGACCGGTGGCGCAGCCAGCTCTTGGAGGAACGAGATCAGTGCCCACCAGAACTCGATGGCACGATCTCAGAACCAAGGCTCCGGGCAGGCCCATGTCCGGAGAGAAGAAGACGAGGTTCCACGTGTTATGGTGGCCAGGGCACGAAGCATAGGTAGGTTGTACACAGGGCATTCCCAGCACAAATGGTTGAGATCAGCCCGGCAGTTGCACGTGGAGCAGAGACCTGTCACGGTTGGTGGTGTGTCACCCCTGTGAAAAGGGTTTGGCATGGAACTAGTAAGAAGTGCTCTTGCCTGATTTCTCCGAAGCAGAGATGACTCTCACCTTGCATATACCATCAAAGGAAGCGGTGGTATTGAGAGTGGATTAGTCACTGCTGTCACGTAGGTGGCACGGTGTTCAAATAAACTTGTTTTTGGGCTAGTTGGTTATTCGTCATATGGCGAAATATTTAGCGCAACCTCGACTTTCGCAAACAGTCACACAATCACTCACACAACCACCCCAGTAACACACACAGCATACAGTGCTCACTACCAACTCTTTATTGCACCGAAAAGACCTTCTTATATACGTACAACACAGTGCGCAAAGCCAACAAAAGACATAGCTGCGCATTTGAAAAGCCTTTAACAATAGCGCAACCGCAACTGCGTCAGGCAATCACGATGAATATAGTGTGGTAAAGCCTTTGAACAGTGGGTCATCCTCTTCAGCGCCTTCTAGTGGGTCGCCCTTTTCTTAAGAAGAAGAGCAGCTCGTGCAGAGAGTCGATCCCCGCATTGACTGTCGCTGTCGAGAATCATCGCTGAGTGTCCGTCAATAAACCGCTTAACAATTTGGTGGAGAGTGCTGAGAGTGCTGTGCCCTTCAAACACCTTCGGTCAGCATTCGATGCCCTTGGAGCTTCGATCCCGTACCGTGCCTGCAACCATGTACCAAGACGCCGCCCAGCAAACGCTTCCTCCTACGTCGCCGCCATGTCCCGGTGTCCCCCGCATCCGCGACCCTCCTGTATTCACCGGAGCGGATGGCACCGACGTCGAGGACTGGCTGGCCATGTACGAACGCGTGAGCGTCCCCAACCATTGGGACGAGGCAGGTAAACTCGGCAACCTGTTTTTCTATCTCGCGGGTGTGGCCGGCATGTGGTACAACAACCACGCATCTGATTTCCCGACATGGTCCGCTTTTAAAACCGCTGTCGTCGACGTGTTCGGCCGCCCGGCCGTTCGTAAGCTGCAAGCTGATCAGCGTTTAGGTGAACGAGCCCAGCAGACCGGCGAGTCCTTCACAAGTTATATCGAGGACATCCTTGACTTGTGCAAGAAAGTCGACCTGAACATGTCAGAGGCTGACAAAATCACTCATATTCTAAAAGGCATCGCCGACGATGCCTTCACGATGCTTCTGGCAAAGAACCCCCGCACTGTGGCCGAAGTCATCATGTTATGCCAAAGTTACGACGAGCTGCGGCGGCAGCGCTTGATGACCCGTCGCCCGCCACCACGTGATGCTGATCTCTCGGCCTTGTCAGCAGTTCCAGACCACGCAACCTTGCTCGCCGAAATCAAGTCGTTCGTGCGTGAGGAAGTTGCCCGCCAGGTCTCTCTACTGGCTTTTGCTTCCCCACAACAAGCTCAACAGCCATCAAGTACACTTCCACCTCCGCTCCGCCGAGCCATTCAGCAGGAAATCGCGGAGGTCGTCCCTGAATACCACCAGCCACCTCCTGCATCTGCGCCACTCAGCTACGCCCAAGTTGTTGCCAGGCCGCCCCCACCGATTTCTGTCACTGTTCCGCTAAATTACACCGACACCGTCGTGAGGCCCCAGGCCTTTGGAGAACCAGTCTCGCCTACATACGCCGGCGTCACCCACGTGCCCCGAGTGCCGCCTACCATGCACTCATATCAGCAGCCGGCTCGCCAATCGCGTTCTGCGACATGGATGCGACCAGCAAACCAATGGCGCACTGCTGATAATCGCCCCATCTGCTTTGCTTGCGGTTGCGCCGGTCATGTCGCACGATATTGCAATCGTGTGCAGCAACCGCAGGTCGCCTCCAACTTTCCCAGCCAGTCAAGCCGCTCTTATGACCAACCGCCACCTATGTCACCGTCGTCCCGCCCCGTTCCATCTACCCGCCGTTCACCATCTCCACGACGTCGCTCACTGTCACCGATGCGGCCACGTCCACTCGAGGGCGACCAGGAAAACTAGTCGTCGCAGTCCACGAGGCAAGGGCTGCGATGCTGTCGAACTGCGGAAGCCCTCAGAAAAGCCCGTCGAACGTGATAGACGTGCTTGTGGATGGCGTTCGTGCATCTGCCCTTGTAGATACTGGAGCCGCCGTATCCGTGATGGACGAAAAACTTTGCCGATTACTTCGTAAAGTGACCACGCCGCTTTGCGGGCTCTCCCTCCGTACAGCCAGCGCCCAAAGCATTCACCCTACAGCGATGTGCACAGCCCGCCTTATGATTCAGGACGTGATGTATGCGGTCGAATTCATCGTAATTTCTTCATGCTCTCACGACGTCATCCTAGGATGGGATTTTCTCTCCCGCCACGACGCCGTCATTCATTGCGCACCAGCAGAAATAGAACTCGCGCCATTCTCTTCTTTGACGCCGGCCGACAGTCCATCCGCTGCAAGCAAGTTACTTGTCAGAGACGACATTCAAGTGCCTGCAAACTCGTCCGTTGCGGTGTCGCTCTACTGCGCAAGCCTTTCTGACACCACTGCACTCCTCTCACCATCTCATCGTGTTTTCATAAGAAAAAGCTTGCTGGTTCCTTTCGCGACCGTGCAACTCACTCACGGCAGCACCACTATTTTTGTTGTGAACTCATCTCCGTACAGCGTTACGTTGGTGCGAGGAGAATGTCTCGGCAGCGTGGAACCCATCGAAGACGCGCAAGTTATGGATCAACCCGATGACATGCACTGCCCAAGTTCCTGTACGCTTGGTGCTGTTTCGACATCTGCTTCATCATCCGATGATATATTCGGTTCCTGCATACCCGACGACCTTACGCAGGGCCAGCGTTCCCAGCTTTTGGGCCTGTTGGAAGAATTCCGCTCTTCTTTCGATGTCGCTCAACCTTCTCTCGGCCGCACATCCACCGTTACGCATCGCATCGACACAGGCGCACATCCACCGCTGCGGCAACGTCCATATCGCGTATCTCCCACAGAACGCCGTGTAATCAACGAGCAAGTCGACGACATGCTTCGCCGCGATGTTATTCGCCCCTCTAGCAGCCCCTGGGCATCTCCTGTCGTTCTCGTCACGAAGAAGGACGGTTCTGTGCGGTTCTGTGTGGACTACCGACGCCTCAACAAGGTCACTCGTAAGGACGTGTATCCACTACCGCGAGTAGATGACGCGATTGACAGCCTGCAAGGAGCAGAATTCTTTTCATCCCTCGATTTGCGCTCAGGGTACTGGCAAGTACCTATGGCTGAGGACGCTAGACCAAAGACCGCTTTTGTCACCCCCGACGGCTTGTACGAGTTTAACGTTATGCCGTTTGGGCTGTGCAATGCGCCCGCCACCTTTGAGCGCATGATGGATACAGTTCTGCGTGACCTGAAATGGCACACGTGCCTGTGCTACCTCGATGACGTCGTCGTTTTCGCTCCTGACTTCTCGACGCACCTTCAACGCCTTCGGCATGTTTTAACGCGTCTGAGAAACGCCAGTCTGCAACTGAACCTAAAGAAGTGCCAATTTGCAGCGCGGCAGCTGACAATACTCGGCTACGTCGTGTCCAAGGACGGAATTCTTCCTGATCCAACCAAGCTTCGAGCCGTGACCGAGTTCCCCAAGCCGACATCCGTGAAGGAACTGCGCAGTTTCGTAGGACTGTGTTCCTACTTTCGGCGCTTCATTCCAAACTTCGCGACTATCATATCGCCGCTGACGAAGCTTCTCGGAAGTAACGGCCCTCTCCATTCGTGGTCATCACAGTGCGACGACGCTTTCAGTACACTTCGTCGTTTGTTGACGTCGCCTCCCATACTCCGCCACTACGATCCTACGGCCCCTACAGAGGTACACACGGATGCCAGTGGTGTCGGCCTCGGCGCTGTCCTTGCGCAGCGCAAACCAGGGTTCCCGGAATATGTCGTGGCGTACGCGAGCCGTACGCTTACTAAAGCCGAGACTAATTACACAGTCACCGAGAAAGAATGTTTGGCAATCGTCTGGGCCCTTGCAAAGTTCCGACCTTATTTGTATGGTCGCCCATTTGATGTCGTCACCGACCACCACGCACTATGCTGGTTGTCGTCATTGAAAGATCCCTCAGGCCGTCTCGCCCGGTGGGCACTTCGCCTGCAAGACTATGACATCCGCGTGCTGTACCGCAATGGAAGGCAACATGCTGACGCCGACGCCCTGTCGCGCTCTCCCTTGCCTGACGACAATGCCAACAACTCAGGGTCTCACCTTGCCATTTCTTCGATTAGCATTCATGCTATTGCTACTGAGCAGCGCAAGGATCAATGGATTGCCTCACTGATAGACTTGCTGACTGATCCATCCACTCCATCCACTCGCGCGTTGCGTCGTCAAGCCCACCATTTTGCCGTTCGCGACGACCTCCTCCATCGACGCAATTACCACGGTGACGGCCGCCAGTGGCTACTAGTCATACCTCGCAGTCTGCGCTCTGACATATGCGAATTCTTTCATTCTGATCCGCAGTGTGCACACTCCGGGGTATCGAAGACTTACCACCGCATTCGCCAACGGTACTTTTGGCGCGGCATGTACCGCTACGTGCAGAAATTCGTTCGCTCCTGCATAGCATGTCAGCGCCGCAAAACTTCAACGCACCCGTCGCCGGTAGGCCTGCAACCTCTACCTTGCCCTGCCAGGCCGTTTGGGCGTGTTGGCATCGATTTATATGGGCCACTTCCACTAACGTCGGCTGGTAACCGCTGGGCCATTGTTGCTGTGGACCACCTCACGCGATACGCCGAAACGGCCGCTCTTCCCGCGGCTACAGCGAGCGATGTGGCTTCCTTTCTGCTCCAACGATTCATTCTGCGACACGGCCCACCCCAGGAACTGCTCAGTGACCGAGGCCGTGTCTTCCTGTCTGAAGTCGTTCAAGCCATTCTCAAAGAGTGCAACGTTGTTCACCGCAAAACTGCTGCTTACCACCCGCAGACGAATGGCCTCACAGAACGCTTCAACCGTACGCTGGGCGACATGCTCTCCAAATACGTCGCCGCCGATCACACAAATTGGGATTCCATTCTACCCTTCGTCACCTACGCATATAATACCGCCCCTCAGAGCACTACTGGCTTTTCACCTTTCTTTTTATTATATGGAAGGCACCCGTCACACACCATCGACACGATACTTCCGTACAGGCCAGATCCGTCTGAGTGGGCACCTATTTCTGCTACAGCCAAGCTTGCTGAAGAATGTCGAGAGCTTGCAAAGACCTTTACTGCGCATGATCAAGAGCGGCAAAAAAGCATTCGCGCTGACGCCAGTACTACTGCACCCACATTCCTCCCTGGAGCGCTCGTCTGGCTCTCGATCCCTACTACTGCAACTGGCCTATCTTCAAAACTATTGCCTAAATACGAAGGCCCCTACCGTGTCGTCAAATGCACTTCCCCAGTCAACTACTTGATTGAACCCATCGAACAATCTTCGGACATGCGTCGTCGAGGACGTGACATTGTTAACGTGGAGCGCCTCAAGGCCTACCATGACCCGCTCATTGTAACCAGCTGTTAGGTCGCCAGGCGGCTCCCTTTTCGTACCCGGGGTAGTTGTGGTAAAGCCTTTGAACAGTGGGTCATCCTCTTCAGCGCCTTCTAGTGGGTCGCCCTTTTCTTAAGAAGAAGAGCAGCTCGTGCAGAGAGTCGATCCCCGCATTGACTGTCGCTGTCGAGAATCATCGCTGAGTGTCCGTCAATAAACCGCTTAACAATAGCACCACCACGCAAAAAAGGAACAAGTAAGAAAGAATACGAAAAGCAGAAAACACCAGCTAGAAGCATTAAAACTTGCATCAAGAAAAGATATTTCCTGTTTATGTATCACCAAATACGGCTCGCTAACACAGATGTCCTTATTTTTGTCTATAAAGTATGATTCCAACAGCAAACGTGCAAATAAATATAAGCTTCTTCCGAGGACCTGCGTGTCTGTGAATCTTGGTTCACACCTACATGCGGCGGTATGTGCTACAAGACGTGCGTACTTATGCTCGTTTCTCCTAATTTTTAGCGCATGCTACCAAAGACGGTCAGTTAGGCATCTCTTGGGTGGTTGTGTGAGTGCGTGCGAAAGTCGAGGTTGCGCTAAATATCTTGCAATATGGCACGTTATTGTTTCCATTATGTGCTTATCTGCTATCGAATCTACTAACTCAGCTGGGGTAGCCCGAAGAGCTGAAGTAATACTGTCGGCCACCGTTGGGTTGATCCACTCGGTCATGCCACTGCTCTATGGATGGTAGGCTGTCGTTAGCTTATGCTTCGTCGAGCAAAACGTCATGATGTCATTGTAGACCCAGAAAAGAAAGTGTCTGCCGTGGTCTTTCAAGAGCTGATGTGATGCACCGTGCTAAAGGATGACGTTGTGGAGCAAGAACTCCGCTACGTCGGTCGCACAGCTGGTTGAAAGTACGCAAGTATGGCAAACAGGGCGGCATACTCGGTGACAACAGTGATCCGGTGATTTCGAGGGCCAGACGTAGCGAACGAACCAAAAAGTCCAGGCCGACACGACGAAACGGCTCTTGAGGATATCAGGTGATTGAAGGTGGTGGAGGGCGGGAGTGTTGACTTCTTCCGGCGCTGAGAAGGTCGCACGAGGTCTCGTGACGGCGGACCGACGTATACATTACTGGCCAGTAGAACCGACGGCTTGCACAATCGTAGGGAGGGGGGGAAACACCGAGGTGCGCCACCGTTGGCACATTGTAAAGCTAGGCCAAGAGAGTTGAACGAAGGTGTGCCAGAATGCCAAGCAATAGGTCAGGGCCGCCAGGTAGCAAACTGCGGCAAAGCAAGGTGTCATGGCGTAGCACGAATAGACGAAGGAATTAATCGGGATCCGGTGAGTTAAGATAGTCGATGACCTTGCGGAGAGATGATTCACGGCGTTGTTCAGCAGAAATGTTGAGCAGGTCAGTTATTGCGAGCACCGATGAAATGGTCTCTGCTGCCGAAGGTCTTGAATTTCTGGTGGGTCTAAGGTATTACGGGATAGGCAGTCGGCATCCCAGTGCAAGCGGCCAGACTTGTGGACCACAGTGAAGGTGTATTCTTCAAGGCGTAATGACCAAGGACCAAATCGACTTGTGCGATCTTTAAGAGAAGACAGCCAGCAGAGGGCATGGTGATAACAAACAAGGGTGAAAGGTCTGCCGTACAGATATGAGCAAAATTTTCCAATGGCCCAAACTAGAGCTGGGCACTCTCTCTTTGTAATCGAATCATTCCATTCAGCAGAGGGACGACGAGGGTGCGGCGAAGGTGAGCGACGGGGCAGACGAGACCAAGAACGCTGCTGGTTCTGCGTGCATGGCGAGTGGTCGTAACTGGGGCTGAGGTTCGAACATTCAGGTTGGCTAGGTCCTGGTGGGCGTGATAAGGTGGATACCGAGTTTCCTAGGTAGGGTACGGGGGTTTCTCATGGGCGTGATGCGGTGAAGATTGAGTGTTCTCGACAATGTACGGTGTACAAGGATACGATGGCCGACGGTAGCGATTATAGCGCGAAATGTAGCCTACCCCATTGCAGCATAAGCATATTGGCCTTTCATCACGCGTACGCCATTGGTTCGGATCACGGTATCGAGAAGTCGGTGGTGGGCGATAGAATGAAAGCAGGGTGGACAACGGGACAACTTAGAGCACAAAAGGGCTGGATACCTGCTTTCGCAAGTTATTCGCGCACGACGCCCTGGATCTATGGCACTTTCGGGTGGGCCTCCTCGCAAGAGCAAGCTAGCGGAGCAGATGGGGATGCTGCCTCGATCTCTCATCGCACAAGGCACAGGAAGGTTTCAGTACTGGGTAACTGGAGCTAGACATCGTCGCACGATGACATAGCGGCGGTGTTATAGGGCCGGTGGTAAATTGCTGCGTAGCTCGACGGCTTTGCGCTTCTTCGAAGCGTCGGCACTTCCTGATGGTGCCAGTGGTGAAGGATCACTTGTAGGCTAGCAAGTAGAAAGCTCCATTAGCGATGCTATTAAAAATGTGGGCGACTTTGCCAGTTTAAGGCATGTGATCACCAACTTGCCGGCACAAGGCTAAAACATCTTGGATGTATACCAAATACCGCTGCGTCAAGGTTTGTCTACAGCACCAGAGTTCTTTCTGGGCTGCCCGTTGACGTGCAATCGGCTTTCCAAAGAGGTCTTCAATTTTTTTGCACACATCCGAACAGGTAAACTTCTCATCGTGCATGCCGAACCTCACACTGGCCGTTGCACTGATGTAGGGGCTTACGTTTTCAAGCATCAAAGTCGAGTACCAACAATTGGTATTGTTGGCCTACTAGTAGTCGGCCGCCACTTTTCAAAGTGCACTTTTTCAGTGCCGCAGAAAGTGCTAGGGTCTCGCAGATTGGCCAAAACGGCGTGGCTGGGTTCGTATTGGCATAGCTGGGGGGTGGATCGACGGAACTACTTGGCGAAATAATGAATTGTCCACGAAACCACTCACTGCAATGTTCTGTGGTGTGCATCGGATGTACACAGCACCTCCGCCAAAGATGTCACTGGGAGATGACAAGATACCAATGTAATGGAATATTTACTTGAACTAAGTGATTGAGACTACAGCAGCCAAGATGGCTTGCTTGCTTGCTTGTTTGATCCTTTCTTGCAGCTCATACCCACTAAAGAGATATGCCAAGAAGCTGACGGTTAATGCAAGTCAGTACCTTAGGATTATTCAGGCTTGGAAAATATGCGCAAACAGTATACAATTCGTCCTCCTCTTCTTCGCCCTCCAGGTGAGTTGCACATAACAATGTGTATCCAAATTAACCAGGCTACCAACAAGCACTAACACTGTAGTATTTGTCCTGGTGTACCGGATGTTTTGCGATAAAGTATGTGTCTGGCTTCTTGATTAGGCGTCAAGATCTTCCCAGATTACCTTAGCCCTTATGTTATGGCGGATTTGTGGCATATTTCGGGAACGTTGGGAAGAAGAAGATTCTAATATTTGTTGTGACTAAGTGTTATCAAATTCTTCTGCACTTTTCATCTTTTTAATGGAACATATATTACTGCTCTTATCTAATTTCTCTCTTTTTTATCAAGCGTTGTGTAAAAATTTCTGTTATAAGGTACAGTGTGGCCGATCCCACTTGTGGGTATGAGCCAAAATCTAGGCGACAAGACAAAGGTTTTTTTTCTAACGTGCACTCCGTGTGCCGAGGTAGAAACTATAGATCATTTCTTTTTGACCTGTAGGTGATTTCCTACAGCTCGAAGATTCAAGTTCAAGTTACAAAGTCGTTTACGCGCCATTGGAATGAATTTATCCGTGCGTGTGATTATGTTACGTAGAGCCTCTATATCGGGGTTCGCAAGTACGAAGGTGTGCGTGGCTCTGCGGGATCATCTGAATGAAACCGAGAAACTAACAAGCTAATCTATTTTATTACCCTTCTGTCGGCATGTCGACACATGCATAACGTTTATCTGATTTATGTTTCTTTTAAATAAGGGTGTTAACTAAATTTATTATTTATTACTAATAAAAAGCTTTGTAGTTGGTAAATAAAGTGAGAAGTAACATTTCATTCAAAAGTTTGCGACGTTTTTATTACATAGCTTCAACCAATCTAAAATTTCATAAAATTTTATAAGACCAGTAAAAAATGAAGTTTTTCCGTACAATCATTCTAAATTCTTTGTCAATCCTTACTGTGCAAGCATTCTTAAAGATATACAGTTCACACCAAAGACTATCATTTTACGCTTTCATTCAAGAACCGGCTTTATTTTTCGAAACCCATTGGTCACGACTACACACCCCGCAAATAGTATTTGCACAAGCGCTGCTACAGCAATTGAATGTAAAAGTTAAACATATTGGTCCAATACACAACCTAATGTCAATGCTTAGCATACAATTTGATGATATATTTCCTCATAACGCGAAACAATTGGAACATAGGTAATTAAATGACCAGTTAGCAGATTATCTAGCTCACCTAGAAATAAGCAATATCATTGCGACTGATGCATCTGTGTCAAAAGAAAGGGGTGGGGTTGGCATCTTCTCTCCATCTTTGGACTGGTCCTTTTCGATTCTACTCCCAGATTATACCCCGGTATTCATTGCAGAATTATTGGCCATTGTTCTTGCCCTACGCAAATTGCCCTCACGCAAATCATTAGCAGTTATCATTACAGATTCGTTATCAGTTTGCAATGCACTTTCTGCGGCAGTAAATGTAGAGCTGATGAATACATTCCGGCATTTAGTAACAAAAAACGTAAAAAAAACTGCATGTGCTATGGATACCGGGCCACCGCGGATTATATTTGAATGAAATGGTGGACTCTTTAGCAGCAGTATCCCTGGGTGGGCCCACCATCCTAGTTTTGCCAGATACGGCTTACGTGACAGCGCTAAGGTTCCGTAACGCTTGCCTGCAGTGGGGAAAATGTAATTTGGATAAATTCAAAGATTTCGAGCATTTGAGCTATTGCTGGAATAAACAGTGGTGTGTATCTCGCCAATTAGAGGTCACTTTTACCAGATTGCGCTGTGCAGTTTCACAACAAAATTATTACCTTAACAACGCTCGACTCAAGGAGTCACCGCTATGCATTTGGTGCAACAAAATCGAAACAATTGAACATTTCTTTTTTATTCTGCCATCGTTATTCTTATCAGAGAAAAAGATTTTTAGTAGCCTCATTACAAAAGCTAGGAATACAAGTAAATCTACCAGTAATTTTATCACTTGGCGGAACTTCATTTGGTTACTGCCACAGGGATGTATGCTCCACTGTGTTAGATTACATCAATGCAACTAAAAGATTACCGTGCTAGTGAACCCCAACCTTTTCAGATATTTAGTTTATAATTCGTAGTTATGTCTATCAAAAGCAAGAGATGGTTTGACCGCTTGCTCAGCAAATATTTTTGTTTTTTTGGTAGTATTATTTTTGAACTACTTTTTCAGATTGGCTTCATTTTCATTTTAGTTTGATTTAAGTATCCTGCCGCCCGGTTCTTGGCCCATCCCCCTCTGTGGGTGAGCGCCATCCATAAGAGGTCATCATCATCATCATCATCATCATCATCATCATCATCATCATCATCATCATCATCATCATCATCATAATCATCATCATCATCATCATCATCATCAATCCCCCACAGTGGGTATGAGCCGCTAGAGAAAGTGAACAAGAACAAGAACGAGTTTAGGCCCACGGAAAAGCCCTGAATATGTCAAGTACAGGTAAGTTGCATACGTACCACTTCATTTGCCATGATTTCTCGTTCGGTATACACACCGATCACACATTTCTTTTCCTTTTACCATCCACAGGTAGCGCCGAAATGGAGTAAGTGCTCATTGGAGTTGTGGCGAATGAAATTTATTGCACACTCGAAGCTTGTTGTGAACCTAACCTTTTGGAAGGAGTGGGCAGTTGTTACCGCATGGCTGGCTTCTAGTAAGCGCACCTAACAATGTATCTGCTGTCGTTCGTGGAAAGTAAATGATGAGCAAAAATGGCGGTGCAAACTGTTGATACGCGTCACCGCTGGAAGGTTGCGTTGTATAAAAGAGAATGAGTGCACTTCAATATTGCTCACCATTTTTTCTCGTGACGCCTCCTTTGCGAAAGCGCACGTCCCCGGCCATCGAATATCATGCGTTTTAATTGCCTACGTGAGCGTTACGGACAGAGTATTATTGCAGTCTCAATGGGTGCCTATATTAATGCTTTGATGCTGCAATAAAACTTCACTTGATAGTGAGCGCTTGTCCTGATCTCTTTCTGTCCCGTGTTTTTGTGCGCTCTCTTTTATGAAGACATATAAGACATTTTATTTTGGTTTTAATGTAAGGGTGCGTGCTCATCCCAGTATTCAGGAGCAATCGAATTTTCGCAGATTTGACGTACACGCCCCCCCCCAGCACATTGCAGAGGTCAAGCAAGTATTGTCGATCTTAGATAACATTTGTGGGGCACACTGAATACCTAGACTGGCACCCAGCAAGGGCTATTGTTCGCCACCCCTCTCGCTCTGTTGTCGGGCTGCTATTTAGGTGGTTTTGAATGCGTACGCCAAGAACACTTTTTTCTGAGGACATGCCCAAAGCACCAAAATCATTTCATGCTTCACCGCCCGCACGTGTCCTTATTTTAGGATGATGATGATGACGACGATGATGATCCAGTGGTGCCGTTTTCTTCATAACAGTTTTCCGCATGTGTGGCGGTTTGTTTGGCAATCAAAAAACTAATAAAACTCCCAGCTAAAGGAAAAGAAAAAAAAGGGAGAGAAATGAATAATTAGGAAGGATGCGAGAGACGACCTACTCTTAGAAAAAGGAGAGAGAGAGAAAAAAGGGAGGGGTCTGTTCACTTCGCAACCCTCTGAAGAGGTAACATTCTTCATCTTTCCAAGCGCCGTTTAGTGCGCTCCTCTGCTGCTCTGTTCATGTCACCTCGTTCACCCTCGAAACCTAGTGCGACATGCAACAGAGCGTCTCCTCTACATTGGGGTTCAATATCCCTGCACTTCACTACAATGTGTTCGATTGTTTCGTCCGCACGTTCACAGAATATACACAATACATCCCGATGATCGCTATCTATAGCGCGGTGGCGCTTCAAGGTGTGCGGGGCCCTAGCTCACGCCTCGAAGATCAGGATGCTTCGAAGGCTATTGTCATATATGGACACCGTGCCAATAGTTTGTTTGTGTTGTCCAGATATGGCTATGGAGCTTTTGCCCCCTATCCCCTGCAGCCACAACTCCTATTCCTTCTCCTGGACATGGTCGTGCACGTCTTTCACATATTTCTGCCATGTGTCCTCCTGTATAGATGCCGTGAAGAAGCCATGTTTCTTCCCAAGGCGGTATAGGCAGTTTGTCCAGTTGGTGCGCATACACGTCTCTGAGATGTAGTCAAAGAACTGTCGGGCGAGTAGCTCTTTCCGCAGAAAAGGCGAGCAGCCATGGTAGGTCAGTTTGCTTGCCGCTTCCCGTGCTTTGAAAGTGGACCACCGGAGGTCTTCCTGAACTGCCACATGCGATCCCAAAGCAGTGCGGCCGACCTCTCGCTGCCGTCGTTCCAGTCATTCACTGGTCGCATAAGGCAGGCAGGCAACGGCGCTGCAGAATGTCAGTGCCGGCAAAAGCGCAAGCTTCCACATGTTGCGAACCAGGAGATATCTGTTGAATCCCCATATGCTCCTGCGCTGGAGAACACATTGCGCCAGCAGGGCCATCCGTACTGTTTCCTCGTGTTTCCTATAGATGACACTTCCTGCACACAGCGTCATGCTGAGGTACTTGTACGAAGAGGCAACCCCCAGCGCCCGTCCAGACAGTACCAGAATTTTGTTGCCCAGTATCACACCCACCAGCTGCACTAAAGTCGTCTTCTTGGCGTTATAGCGAAGTCCCAGCTTATAGACTTCCGCTGCACAGATGTTGAGTGATACCTGCATGTCTCGATGATTTTCTGTCATAACGACGATGTCACCTCCAAACGTTAGTCCCGGTATCTTGAGATTTTTGTCTATACTGGTAGTACTCTACTTCAGGCTGAAGTCAAGGGAAGACCTCTCTCTCGCCTGCTTGAGTCCGGGCACATACAATAGGTATAGTATCGGTGATAGTGGGCAGCCCTGGTGGACGCCCCTCGAAATCTCCACATTTTCTGCCGTGACCCCAGCAAAGGACGTCGTAACTGTATTACCGCTGTACAACTGCTTAATTGTTGTCAGTAATGTTTCCGGGAGACCCAGGTCTCTCAGGCAGTTAGAGAGACTGGCATGCGGAACAATGTCATATGCTTTCTCCATATCCAGGAAGCAGCAAAACAGTCAACGGTCTTCTTTTTTGGCGATCTCGACGCACTGCGTAACCACTAAGAGGTTGTCTTCCAACGATTTGCTCTTTTGGAAGCCATTCTGTAGTTCTGTGAAAGACCTTTGGGCTGCGCCTACCGAGAGACTCAGTATTTTACCACCTGCGTGAAGGCATTGTATAGCGTGCAGGTGACTGTCAGTGGTCTGTAGTCGCTTAGATGACTTGTATTGCCTCTTTCTTGAGGATCAGATTTACTCTGCCGATTCGCCATTTTTTGGGGTATCTCCTTACCATCCAACATGTTGGTGAGGAAACTGGCAAACTGTTCTTTGCACTCTGAGCCCTCTTAATTGGGCTAGCTGGTATGCCGTAGGGCCTGTGGCTGTGTGCGTCCGAAGGCGGGAGAGTGCCCGTTCGACACTCATGCGTGAGAAAGCTCAGTTTGTCTCCGAAATATGCGGAGTGGTCTTCCTTGTAGGATTGTCCTTTGCGCTTGCAGGACTGAACAGGGCCTCTAGATATGTTGTTATATACCCTTTAGGGTGTACAACCTGCTGGACAGTTTCGCTGCCTATGATTTGGAGCGCCGGCTGTTTTTTTCTATGAAGCGAGCGGACATAGTTTCACACGATAGTTATAGCGCGAGAACAGAACGACGACAAAGAGAGAAGAAGGACACGAGTGCTAACTTCCAACTGAGTTAATTGTGCAGAGTGTGAAGACAATATATAGGAGACAGTGAACCATGTGACAAAAAACCATGTGGCACAAAGAGCAATGCATGAGTAAAGGAAAAATGTTATAGCACAGAAAGAAGTCTATAAGGAAACGAAGCAGCAGAGTAAAAGTAACCTTAGTTCCTTCTCGGACAGAGACACGGAGGGCTTGCTGATGCATGACACCTGTTCGCGTGGCATCTGCGCGGTCTCGACGATAACTCTGGTGCGCTCATCCCTGTGCTTATACAGCGTCACTGTCTTTGAATAGAGGCACACAGTTGCACTCAGTGCAGTGCTGAGCATGAAAACCATCTTTCCCGTTTCTAGCATTGTTAGCGTGTTCCCTCATTTGTTCGTTCAGACACCTTCCGGTCGTTCCGACATAACAAGCACCGCAGGAAAGGGGTGTCCTATAGACAACTTCCCGGAAGCATGCCACATACCTGTTTCGATGCTTAACTCTACATTCAGTTGATGACTGCGTTTTCAGGGGGTTTGTACACTCTAAGGCAAAAGGGTGTTAAAAGGGTGTGTGATTTGTTTTTTGGGGACTAATGGGGCTTCCACAACCATTAATCCCTTTAAGGACTAACGGAACCGCGTCTAACAGTCCCCGCAGACGAGCTTAAGGGACTAACCTTTAGTACTCACATTTACACTTCAGTGAGTAACCGCTAGTCCAGGAATTAACCTCAAACGACTAACATTTAGTCCTCATATTTGCATCCTATAGAGCAACTGTTAATCTCCAAATTTACACCTTACCGGGCAACCGTTAGTCTTCCCAGTTGCACCTGGCCGGACGAACGGTTGATGCACTCAAATACTCCAATCGGAAGAAATTTTGTCCCCAGTTCAAACATTGTTTTTTGTTTATTTTCCGCCAGGCCCAATACTTTTTTTCGCCTGTTTTTCTGCGCAGTGAGTAACAAATTGCGCAGAAAGAACACGCGAAAAAGTAGTTAGCTACCTATGCGTAACTGCTTTCGCAGTCACGGCAACAACGAGACAAAAGTGAGAGATCGAAATCTTTTATTTTTCTACATACACGTACATGAAGTTTCCCCATTGTTTTAAGGGAATTCATGATGAAGTGTACAAGTCCAGTCTCGTTGTCAAATCTTGTTCACTGCTTGTGGAGCTCCTCCAACGAAAGCGATAGATGACAGGCATTGCAGACGCCAGCGCACGCAGCTTTCTGCCTGTTGTGTTCCCACAGCTGCATGTACAATAATATAGTAAAAATAGACACACGTGACAGAAGATGAATATGCGCGCATATGACAAGTACGTGCACGTTAACATAAAAAACAAGCGTTAAAATATGACACACAAAGAACTTTACCTTCACATCTCGTACAGTCCTTCTGAAGCTGCTCTGACGAAAGAGATGGATGACAGGCATCGCAGGCGCCAGCGCACACAGTCTTCAGCACGGTGTGTGCCCACGGCTGCACAATAAGTATGTAAAATAGTGAGTCACACGTGACAGAGGATGAATACAAATGCATATGACAAATATGTGCAAGGTGAAATGAAAACATACGTGAGATATGGCATGCTAATAATTTCACCGTGATGTCACACATCGTCAGACTCATTTCTATCCCCGTAGCGCACCAGCTTAGAAGCGGCGGCCGCAGCCACAACTCCACGACCCACCCTGCTGCTAACAAGTTGGCGAGTCCTAAGCGAGTGGTGTCGTTCAGCTCGAGCAAGCAAATGTGAGTTCAAACACGGCGCTGCACGCGAAGTGTCTGCTGCCAGCGAACTTCGAACAGGAGAGCGAGCGTACGCTTTGCCGCCGCCACGAACAGCGCCAAGCTGGTTTGGAGCTAGCGCCGAAGAAATCGACGGTAATGCGGCCCCTTTCCACAAACTTGAGCGAGTGCAGCGCCCAAACGCGAGTCCGCCGCCGCGGCCAACGGACGGCGCCGAGCTGCTCACGACCGACTGACGGGAAAGTCAACTGTAATGGCGACCAATTTTCAGTGAATTCCGATGCTAGCGAAAGCTCCGCCAGGACGTGCTGGTACATTTACAGTGCGCGACATACTACAAACAAGCTCTTTACGAGAACACGCAACGTTTTTTCGACGACTCCCAACACAGCGACGAAGTCTCAACCCAATATCGTCAGCTCGGAGCTCATTGCAGTGGTGAAGACAGGCGAGCACTTGATGAGCGAGCGTACGGGAGGCTGACGGCAATGGTGGCCAATTTACAGGCGGTCGCAAAGCACAGGCGAACGGCAGACGCCGAAGCTGTCCTTCACGATGCATTTCGTGCGTGCGATATACAACACGACCGAGCCCGTTGCCGGCAAGCCCGATCCGTATCGCACATGCGACAAGTAGAGTAGAATAAAGAATGATAACCTACTTGCCTTAAAATCAAGCGCTGTATTCTGCCCTGAGTCGGACTGAAGTATATATCCGATGGGCCTGTTGTCTTCTCGGTGGCCATATTGGCCTTCCCGACTATTGATGTCGTGTGTTCATCGTGACTACCTTGAAGCCGGAGATATACAGCGCGGCGTCGTGACGTTTCGAGACTTGCTCCAGACTTCATGGGAGCAGCGAAACGCAAAAGCAGCAGCCCACGCTCATCCAAGCGTACACACAAGCGCCACGTCATAATTCTTAGATCTTCAAATTCAGGCGGCCGTGGTCGAGCACTCCGAGCGCGAAGCAACGCGAACCGTCGCTGGCACTTCCTCCGCGGTCGCCGGCAAAATACAGGGAAAGACTGAGCCAGCAGAGGAGTAGAAGGAGGTCTGGTCACCTTGGCAACGCTTTTCGCGCTGCCTGCAATTCCCGGGTGGTTCATCCCTTTGGAGCGTGTTTGGACACTAAGTGGTTTCGCGCGGCACGCTACCCTCTGTGGTTTCTCCTCAACGATCTATCCGTTCATCGCGCGCGCCTATTAGGCTCCGTTACTCCTTTTTCAGGTAATTTTGCCTTAGAGTGTAGATTTGGAGAGACTGATTGATTTGAATGGTGCAAAGGGCAGTAGGCGAACTCCCACACGTTTTCCAATTTTCTTGAGCGTGGGTGATATCTGCTGTTTGTACGAAACAACGGCTATCCTTTCACGCTCCGTATCCGTTTTGCTCGGATTCTTTCCCTGTCTCTTCTCTGCCCTATTGGTCCGCAGGATAGTCTCAGCAACAGAACCTGTACTACCCACTCCCTCACGATGAGGTATTAGAATGTATAAGGGATAACATAGAAGTTTTCGGGGAATTGAACTTCCAACTAAAAAGCTGGCATCACTGCGCGATATTTTCTTGACCTTGTTTCGCTGAACCTTACCTCTACGTTCGTTCAATGGAATGATTCTATTTCTGTGCAGAAAAAAAAGGTGTGTTGATTGGCTCATGCATAGCACCTCTACTCAGTGGTATACTAATGGTAGAAATGGGCAATAAACTGCAGAAAAAGTTGGAGGGCACGCATGTCAGTTAGATACGTGGATGATTTCTTGGTTCTGCCGAATCGTAACTCTTCTATGTTCCACTATATTGAAGATTGTTTAAAGTTGCTTGTGCTGACACATCAAATGCTTGAGAATAACCAGTAAGACTGTTTTTAGCACACAGTTTATTTGTTGGTGTTACGAACCACGAGCACAGAAACCTTTACTTTCTTTTTCTTTTGCTAACAGCACGTTAGTAAAGCTATGCTTAGCACGGAACTGCCTTGAGAAGGCCTTGAACAGGTGATGAGTTCACATATCGGCGAGCTTCAATGCTCAATTATCCCGGTTAATGGTTTCGGGTTTTCCTGAGGCATTTATCGCTTATGTTGCTGAGACTATCCTGTAGACCAATGAGGCAGAGAAGAGGCAAGGACAGGATACGAACAACATGGAGTGAGTGAAAGGATAGCCGTTGTTTTATGCAAACACCAAATATTAAACACGCTCAAGAAAATCAGAAAACGTGCGGGAGTTCGCGTGCTGTTTTCTGCACCGTTCAAATTATTCAGCCTCACCAAATTTACAAACCTCCTGAAAACGCAGTCATCAACTGAATGTAGAGTTAAGCATAAAAAGAGGTATGTGGCATGCTCCCGGGAAGTTGAATAAGACACCCCTTTCCTGCGGTGCCTGTTATGTCGGAACGACCGGAAGGTGTCTGAACCATCGACTGAGAGAACACGCTAACAATGTTGGAAACGCGAAAGGTGGTTTTCTCGCTCAGCATTGTACTGAGTGCAACTGTGTGCCTCTTCTCAAGGACACGAGGACACTGAATAAGCACAGTGATGAGCGCACCAGAGTTGTCGTCGAGACCGCGCAGATGGCACGCGAACACGTGTCATGCAAAAGCAAACCTTCCTTGTCTCTGTCCAAAAAGAACGAAGGTTCCTCGAAGGTTTTTTTGCGCACAAGTAGTTAGATAACTTTTACTTTTCTGTTTCGATTCCTTGTAGACTTTTCTTTGCCATTTTCTGTGTTTTTGCCTTTTTCCCTTACTCATGCCTTGCTCTTTGTGCCGAATGGTTTTTGTTACATGGTTTACGGTCTCCTCCATATGTTCTTGCACTCTGCGCTAGAAACTAAGTTGGTACTTACCACTCGTGTCCTTCTTGTCTTTTTGTCGTCATTCTGTTCTCGCGCTATAACTACCGTCATGTCATACGAACTAGCCCAAACTGCCATACTTCTATGTTTAAGAATTTCGCAGCCGTTAACTTTTCCTCCTTTTGCAGGTCCTGTAACATCTGTCTATTGGCATTGGCTAGCTTCATATGCACCAGGGCCTGCATTTCATGCTTCAGCTTCACGTAGTGCTGCCATCTGTCGCTACAAACCTCTGGGTCTTTTGCCTTGACCGCACGGCGGTGGGCAAGGTTTGCTGCTCTGCGTGCCTGCCACGCCTGAGCGACTTTCTTTTGCCACCACTGTCTGTGCGTGTGGCGCACGGGGTTCCTGTTGCAGGACACGTGCTGTCGCATGATGCTGCGCAGCATGCCGATGTATTTCGTCGTACGTTTTCGTCTCTCGTCGCCGTTCACTGTCCTTGAATTTTGCAGCCACCGCTTGAATAGCTTAAGCAGGAAAGTAGATTTGACCCTCGAATGTCATGCGGCGCTTCAGTTTGAGGTGTGGTTTGCGAAAAAAGTCGATCCAAATACTATTATAATAGCTTCCAATGCTATATTTCTCCTTCTTTATATGTATGGGCTTTCTCAAACAGGAGTGATGAACAGGCACTCTCCCGCCTTCGGACGCACACAGCCACAGGCCCTGACGGCATACGAGCTAGCCTAATTGAGTGCCTAGGCTCTGACTGCAAAAAACGGCGCGTTCAGCGCCACCTAATCTTGAGCGCACGTAAACTCACGCGCTTCCCTGCTGCGGAGAGGTAGTTTCTTACGGTATTTAAGCGGGATTTTCTAAATGAAGCAAAATTGTTTCGAATGAACGATGCTAGCATTAATTATTTGAAGTATTCACGATTCAACCATGACACTACCGGACGTAAATATACAAATAACAGTAAAAAAGTCGCAAAGAAAACTTTTGCTGTCAGGTGTCTTTCAAGAGTAACGGAATAGATTCAAAGAAAACGAAGTACGCAAGGGGAGGACAGGAAGGTATTCGGGCTTCTGGCAGGGGAGGAAAAAGTGAATGGAGATAAAGTGGCCGCAGCAAGAACAATACTCGAATAATTGATAAAATATGGCCTTTATAGAAGGCTACCCATCCGATAGTGTGCAGCAACGACAAGGGGAATCGATAGAGGCGTTGTAAGATGGAGTTGCCTTGTCGAGGTTAGCGAAATCACTTGACATTCCCTGCTGGGCTTTTCTTTTCCCAGTTATAAGCGAATCATGCGCCATGTGTGTACAATGATTGGCTCATTGTCCTGTTCTTGCAGAGTGGAGCTGAAGGAGGGAAACAAGAACCCGTGCTTCGTGTGCATGGGCGTCTGCTTCCTCCTGATCGCTCTCTTGGTCGTGCTAGTCGCATTCATCGTGCATTACGTCAGGCTGAGTAAGTACGCATCTGTAACATATCAGTCGTAGTGAATGTAGGGGCAACATACTTAACGCAATGTATTCCTGGGCACTCAAGAAGCATTTGTTTTTAGGCGAGTTGGTGTCTGAGGGTGATGTAGATATTAACTCGGGCGCAAAGCTAAAAACACGAGAATATTTAGAGAAAAGACAGAGGAGCGCCGGGGCTCCTCCCTGTATTTGCTCTAAATTTTAATGTATTTAGCTTTGTGCAGAGTTATGTGAAGAAAACTTCTCCTGGGCCTCTTGCGGCCACATTGTGCAACAATGTATGAAATATTTTTTATGAACGTAGTCATCTTCCATATTTACTAGCTTACTGCCAGTAGGGTTAAGCGTTGGCTAATATCGACTACTGTCTGGCTAAGTGTTGGCCGGTGTCAAAACATAAGGACTATACTAGCAGACAACGTTTCTGGTGGAGCTTTCGCAAATGCAATCGCACGCGAAATAGTCTGGTTTAACGCGAGTTTCATGCTGTTGCGAAAAGCGACGACTATACACGGCATAAGGATTACATATCGTTCACTTGGCTAAGCGATAGACAGACGGTGTGATTTTGCAAGCGTAGAGGCATGTGGCGTGACGATGCGGCAGCCGGAATGGTGACGTTTCGTGACGTTTCATCGCATCGCACTACGAAATCGCATGTTCTGCACCTCAGTAGGAAGGGGAGAAGGAACGACTTCCTTGTTCCTGAACTTTTGCTCTAAGCGGAGTGTGTACAAGGCGCGAACAGACGTGCTAAAGTGGGCTAGATGCTGCCACGGACAGGAGAAGGCCACTTGTCGGGAAGTTGGCTCCAATGACAACCTCGTATCATAGACTTTTTTTAAATACCATCAAGCCTTCCCGTTCTCCTCGTGGTCTGTATTATTTGAAGCACAACGTAAATCATGTCCTCGTGAAATAAGTTATATTAAGGCTGTGTTGCACTGGGACGTGGGATGACACAAGTTGAGGCCACTTGGTTGACGTACTATAGTGTGAAGTTTTCCGCAGGTAAATTTGTTGCGTAACTGCAGAGCGCCGATTTCGCTAATTAGCAGGCGGAAACTTGTAACCTCACAGCGAGCGTTCATAAGGCGAGTTCTGGTACTTTGTGGTAAACTATAGCGTGAGACATTAGTCATATTTCACTCAGAAATTAAGTGCGTTAGCTTGTTTATCGTGCTTTAATTGTAGCCTGGCAAAATGTAGCACGTCAAAATATATTTAGTTGGCGTGGCTGCTTCGGTTATAAATAAAAGTGCAAATGCTTATAGACGAAAGCACGCGTATCTCACACCCAGGCGCCTTCGGTGGTATACCGGCACTCCTAGAGACGCCATATTTTTGTTTGCAACTGGCAAGGCATGCCTCGCTAGCATGGCATGCAGTGGCTCAGGGAGTTTAGATTGCGAAAAAGTGCCTGTTCACACTGCGCTCGCTTATAAAATGTCATCTGGGTACCACTGCGCTGTCATCTGATGTGACAACAACCAGCGCCAGAGGAAGAAATTGCTGAGCAATGCCTGTGAAGTTCACAGCGCATCGCGGGAATCGTGTTGGTGCGGTGTTTTGCGATTGCACAGATTTCCGTCCTCAATAATAACAACAACGAAAAATGCCGATCTCCACCGCATCAGGATATAATCGCAGTCGGCAGGAAAAACTAAGAGCCCTGTAAAAAGTACGAATAGGTATATTTATTGCGTTTATTCAAGCGCGACTCCACTTTACACCTATGATTTTCGTGCAGTATGCCTGTAGTATCAGGCACAAAACTATTGCCGTACTCTTTCGCACGCCGCATGTCAATGATAGGATATACGTATTACGACTCACACGTGGATGCAGGCACCGCGCATGTTCAGTACAACTGCAATGGCGTCTTATTGCGACGCATGAACCACGCGGAAAGCAAGACTTTCGACACGGTCGAACTGCGGCATGCCTTGACTGTCACTAGGCGAATCTACACGTGCTTTCGGCCGGCGCCACCGTAGCAGTTCAATGTCTTGTTCTGGCTGCTGGCCCTTCTGCAGCGCGTGTGTGTTTTAAGTGCCCCGCAGGACTGACAGTTGATACACATGCGGTGCATGAGCGTAAGTTGGAACCAGATTTTAGCGCTACGTTGACGCCGGCTTGCAGCACAAATTCTGTTTTGTCACAGCCAAGGCACGCCACAGTTCGACTGAGTCGAAAGGAATGCTTTCCGCTGTTTGCGTTTCTTTCAATCGCAATAGTATGTACCTGATGAAGTTGCTTCCGTAGTCTGCAATGCACGTGCTGCAGACATTCTGGACTGTCGAGGAAGGTCTCCTTGACGTTTCACACGAAATCAGCATAAAATTCCAGCTCAGGAACAGCGCGAAACAGGCTTACAGCCGGACTCGAGTTGTGAAGTTTCGCGTTTGATTTGCAGAGCATCTGCTTGCCTGGCAGCTGAGAGTGTTGCTTCGCCACGCTTGCAACAGATGGCGCCACGTGCTTTTCAATATGGCAGTAAGCACTGAGCTCGCTGTGTTCTCGTGTATATGCATTTTCAGTTTCAAGCGTGTACACGCTTTTATAATTTTGTGAATTGCCATTAGTAAACGAGATCATTTGATTGTATGTTCAGAAGGTGCCATATAATAAGTACCGACAAGTGTTACTTTAAATGCGAAGCATTTCTCACAAAGCTTCGGTGACTTTGAGCATATCTGTCTATGTTGATTGATATGTGGGGTTGAACGTGCCAAAACCACCATATGATTATGAAAGACGCCGTAGTAGAGGGCTCCAGAAATTTCGACCTCCTGGGGTTCTTTAACGTGCACCCAAATTTGAGCACACGGGCCTACAACATTTCCGCCTCCATTGGAAATGCAGCTGCCGCAGCCGGGATTCGAGCCCGCGACCTGCGGGTCAGCAGCCGAGTACCTTAGCCACTAGACCACCACGGCGGGGCGTATCTATCTATCTATCTATCTATCTAGCCGCCTACGATTTTCAGCTCTCCTGGCCGTTTAAATAATCGTATCGACACCAAACATGGTATGGCATAATATACCTGTATGAAGAACATATTTGACTAGTCATAACACAAAAATCATGATATATATTTCATGGATGTAATGATTTACATTTCATGGTCCTGCAGCTCTTGCGGTGGTTTCGTTCACATCGCATGTTGGAAAACTGGTACGGTATGGTGTGATTGCATGGCGAACACAAGCGACAGGCCCTAACATGAAAATTATGACATGCGTGTCATGTAACAACATGACTCATTTAATGCCACGCTCATGATGTGCTCGCGGCCGTTTCGCTAGCGTCACGTATACAAAATTTGGTAATACTGTACGTGAATGGACGACGAAGATAAATGACACATCCAAACATGATATTTACGACAAGCGTGTCATGTACCAACATAAGTGCATGCCACACTCATGATGCGCTCGCGGCCGTTTCGCTAGCTTCACAGATGCCAAATTTGGTATTACGTGACACCAATGAATGACGAAGGTATGTGAACGGTGCAAACATGATAATCATGAGATGCGCGTCATGTGAGAACATGACTACATGCCACAGTTAAGGCGCCAATACATTTGACGTGATGCCGTGCGCGTGCTCGCCGGCGTTCATTTCGTCGCGTTACGCCGGCGTTGCCATGCCAGGCGCCGGTCCTGCCATATATTCGCAGGCGCGCACCGCGCTGCGTTGCTTTGATGTATGAGCGTTTCAGCGCGTCTAGCGTTCGTCCGCCGCGAAAAGAGGGAGACGCAGTGTTGTCTGGGTAACGCATCGGTGCGAAATGCAGCCTCTCTAATGCCTCTGGGCCCTTAAGGCTGCAATAAATGAAATGAAATGAAATGAAAGTCACATTTCTCGCCGGTTGCCGTCGGGCCGCGCCGACGGACGCTGGTCGCGTCTGGCGTCAGACTACAGAGTTCTCGCGTTTTGCTAACGTAGCGTCACTGTGCTCAGCGTGTGCGCGCGTCAACGCTACGTTGCAGTATTTTGGACTCTTCATGATGCCCTCGCGGCCGTTTTGCTAGCTCCACTTATACCTAATTTGGTGTTAAGTGACGTAAATATATGACAAACAATATGGCTGGTGAAAACATGATAATCCTGACACGCGCGTCATGTAAGAACATTACAACATACCACGCTCATAGCGTGCTCGCGGCCGTTTCGCTAGCTCCACGTGTAATAAATTTGGTGTCACGTGACGTGAATAGATGGAGAATGGTAACGACCCATTCAAACATAATGATTGTGTCACGGAAGTCACGTACGGCATCATTTACCTCCACGTCGTAACGTTGTGCCGATTTTGAAGTGACATATCAACATTACTCATTCGTGCTTCGCATATCATCGATTCCTACTGTACGTGAGATCTGCCAATTTTTTGGTTATCATTATCACTATGTAATGTCATAAATGAATAGGCTTCTATTGCCTTTTCCTTCACATATTGCAGACCTGCACGGGAATGGAACAACCGCCGGTAAGTATATGCTTACTGTTATAGCATACATCACACGATAATTGTTATCTACGTGTCTCAGATGAACGAGCAAGCAAATATAATTGGTATGCAATTTTATTTACCGACCTGTCACGAAACAAGACAAACCACCCTACCTATTTTTACTAGCTCCTTGATTTTGACTATATAGCCCTTATCGCGGTTATCTACAACACTAGTGCAGTGAGCTCTTGGTATATTTGATTTAATGTAGACATTCTAGATGCGAATGCAGTCCAGCCTGTTTCCATCGAAATAAGCGAGGCCTGAAGTACACGGTCAATATTAAAAAAAATCGGCAGGTCTCACGCACATTGGAATCCACGTTATGTGAAGCATGCGGAGGGAAGTTGAACGTTTTGCCATTTTTTTCATTGAGCGACACGTTATGAAATGACGCTAAATATGTGTACAAATGTTGCACACACAAATATATATCGAAGAGTTGGGGATGTTTATATAACCAGTTGTTCGCACCTGCGCAACGATGACAACTAGAACATGCATATTAGCAGCACCAGAAGCTGATATGAAGTACTCATTCTTGCGAAGACGCTAGTCATGGACACTGCTACATAAATGTACTTCAGCGCATGGAACGTAACCGAAATTGACGTTAACATGGCGTGACGGCTGTATCAAAGGCGTACGTATGGAATGTTTATAAATTTAGGTAGGCAGCACGGCAACCACTATTTACGTTTGACAATGATTGGCGTCTATTTGAAAAGTAGTTCTGAGACCTGGCGTAGCTCTATGGTAGAATGCTTGATTGCCACACAGGATGCTAGGGTTTGATTCCTGCGGGGACCCTGAAATTTATTATTTGCATTAGTCAGGGGGTCAACGCTGCCTATGTCAGGTTTTTCTTAACACTGACATTTATTATATGCCTTAATTTGGTCAAGGCTAGCGATGTCGGGTATCGCTTAACGTTCACGAGTTTAAATTGTCGATGTTTGTTGTCGTCGTTTCTTGGCAGATACTAAGTGTCCATCGCCCGTGGCCCGTTCCGCATGTTAGTGGCACATACAGCCCATGGCTATGTGCCATTGTCTGGCAAGAAGTGTTTGACGACATACGCGACTGAATTGTGATATTACTCATGTATTGACCGACGCGTCATATTCGTCAAACCATCTTACCTTCCCGTGCCCTCCCGTGCTAATTTCGGTTCACGCCAAGTTAAGGGGGTTACCACGACAGCACGTAAACGTAAGCGGCTAGATAGATAGATAGATAGATAGATAGATAGATAGATAGATAGATAGATAGATAGATAGATAGATAGATAGATAGATAGATAGATAGATAGATACGCTCAAAGTCGCCGAAGTTTGCTTAGAAATTTTTTGCATTTAAAACGTTAGGTTACATTCCGAACAAACAATAAGTGCCCTCTAATTGGTCAAAACGTGCTGCACAGTACCAAAGGCATTTGTCTACCACGTCTCGCAAGGGAAGGCACCACATACACCACTCACTTCATCCACATGTGCACGTACTGTTTATAAATTAGCAGGTGCAACAGAGCAGCCTAAGATATTTCAGATTTTGTTTCCTTTGTCGCAGATTCCACTTGATAACTGCTAATAAAATCTCTGCCCACACTTTCATCACCTTTCTTTCACACCATGTCACATAATCCTCAGCTCATAGAAATTTCCGGAGCCCTGCACTACAGCGTCTCTCAAATTCATATGGTGGTTTTGGGACGTTATACCCGACATATCAGTCGATCGACCAAGTCACAATATAAAAAAAAACAGATGCACCCTTACAAACTTACGCCAACATGCTAAATATTCACTATAGTACGCGTTTAGCGTGCAGTAAAAGAAAAAAAAGAAATAAAGAAAGTCGATAAAACTTACGCTTACACCCTTCCACCTTCCTGTCGGAAAAGGAAGTGCCTTTTCGTTAATCTTTTCAGTGCTGCCAACGCCTAGCTGTCGGCATCGATGAACCTAATTCCCAAGACATTCGAAGAGTTTCGTAGTGTCACTGCTGATAGACGGGTGGCGAGAGTTGAATTGCGTGAATGCAATTTTTTTCTTAGTCACATGATTTTTCCGAGGCGAGCAATGATTACACAGCAATCATTGCTCTATCAGTCTATCATTCAACAAACTGATTTCTTGAGATGGTTGAACGTCGAAAGATAAGTTTATTCACTGATCATCCCCATAGTGGAATGGCTCACACTCTTTAGGGGCTTGCTCAGCAAGATTCTTATGCTCGAGCCCTGTACGGCGGTGCCGGCGTGTATACCTTTGTTGACAGTGCAAACTTCTCCAGTCAGTGCTCAACGTCGCCGCTTTGGTAGCGTCCCCGGTAATTTTAACATTGCTCACTAGATGGCGCCACCATCCAAGGGGGGTTTAGGGACAATGAAGGCAAAATAAACTTTCAATGGGTAGAAATATCCAGGAGGAGGATAACTGATTGGTGGCTACAATTGAGGTACGAGTGAAATTCAATCCTTAAACACACAGTGATAGTACTTAACTTTATGGCTAGGTGGCGTGAGTCACCACCACCCGATCTAAAGGGCACAGCCGGATCCATCCATCCATCCATCCATCCATCCATCCATCCATCCATCCATCCATCCATCCATCCATCCATCCATCCATCCATCCATCAATCAATCAATCAATCAATCAATCAATCAATCAACCAATCAATCAATCAATCAATCAATCAATCAATCAATCAATCCATCCATTCATCCATATATCCAATCCAGTCCATCCATCCGTACATCCGTCCGTCCATCGGTTTTCAATGACCCGCGCGTTCGCCTCCTTACGACTACGTTCACTTCGTTCTCGTCGCTTCGTAAGCACAGCAGCACGTGATAAGTTCCTACGATGATAGTTACGCACGGGTACCGTTACCTTCCCACGCACCCTCACTTGCCTGCTCTCAACCCCGTTGAAGAACGCCTGATCGCTGCAAGTCTACCATTTATGAGCATTAGTCATTTGACTCACGGCAGCGGCCAGTGTGGCATAAAGGGGCTGGTGGTTAACGTGCTGATCGACGTGTCCAACACTGTGCAGTGCCAGACGTGGAGCGTGCCCAACAACTCTGCCTTCGACGTACACATCATTCGCTGGCTCCTTAAAGAGCCTTCCTACAGAAATGGTCTCGCCGAGAAATGCCCCGTGCACCTTCGAGCAAGCTCCTCTAACATCATTCACTTTCTAAATATGGCGGTGACTTTTAAACACGACGCATTTCTATGTATACTGCAAGCACTTATTGAGTCTGTCTGTCTGTCTGTCTGTCTGTCTGTCTGTCTGTCTGTCTGTCTGTCTGTCTGTCTGTCTGTCTGTCTGTCTGTCCGTCCGTCCGTCCGTCCATCCGTCTGCTTACGACTGGGTGCTCTCGTGGTTATCCCTTTAACTTGTAGTCAACCAAACTTAGTATGAGATGGTAAGGTTGGAACATTCTGACGCGCAAGTCAAGACTTTATTAATGTCAGAATCCCGTGGCGTACGCCATCGAACACTTCTCATAATGCAGTGGCACATACCAGCAGGCGTGTATGTGCCACTGGTATGCGGGTGTGTGGCACATGTGATTAAAACTTAGTATCTTCCAGGAACAGTGAGTGCACGCATGAGTAACTTCAACGCGTCAGCGTAAGGAAGAAGCTGTCATCGGCAGCGTTGTCCCCCGAAAAACGCATACTATATATATCATGGTTTCAGCAGGAATCGAGCACCAGCATTCTGTGGGGAAATGAAGTATTCTACCACAGATCCACGCCAGGTCTTCAAACTACGTTTCAAATAGGCCATAATATTGGTGAAATGTCACTCGTGGTTTTAGTGCTAGGAGGGGACTATCCGATTTTATAAACATCACATATGTACTCCTATCATACAGCCGTCAAGTTGGGCTAACGTCAGTTGTACTTAGGTGACATTCGCTGAAGTTCATTTATGTAGCAGTGTCCATCTGCTCGAGCACCAGCGCTTCATAGCAGCTTATCACTTTGGGCATTGCTAATATTTTAATGTTCCTGTTCGCGTCGTTGCACAAGTACAAACAGCTGATTATATAAGCATCTGAAACTGTTCAACACATTGTTACGTTTAGAAATGTGTTTACTCCGTTGTGGCGTACCGATAGACTTGAATTGATTGATGATTGATTGATTTGTGGGGTTTAACGTCCCAAAACCACCTTTGATTATGAGAGACGCCGTAGTGGAGGGCTCCGGAAATTTCGACCACCTAGGGTTCTTTAACGTGCACCCAAATCTGAGCACACGGGCCTACAACATTTCCGCCTCCATCGGAAATGCAGCCGTCGCAGCCGGGAATCGAACCCGCGACCTGCGGGTCAGCAGCAGAGTACCTTAGCCACTAGACCACCACGGCGGGGCCCGATAGACTTGAAGGTGTCGCGCACCGGAGGCCTATCTTGCTAGCCGAACATCCTCTTCTGTGATCTGCTTGCTCCCCGCTACCCAGAAGCTCATTTCCAAATCACATATGCAGTAACATTTACCTCCGCGCAGACGAAGCCCACTGAGCGTGTTAAAGAGTATCTCTCGGAATATAGCGCTTCAAATGTGCTATATGGACAAGTTCAGTCTTTGGAGACCGTTGGCTATTTGAATGAAGACGTGCTACGCGGTACGTTATATCGCTTATACGGTCTAGAACAACATAATATCCCACATAGTGCGCCAGCAATTTTTCACACTACACATGTTTCCTAGTTGGCGCCCACAGCAACGCGAGGTCTCCTCTATTACACGTCACGGGTTGAATTTGACGGTCAAAACGTGTCTTCGAGCGATTCTGCGAAGCGATCTGTGGCGTACCGGTCGACTTGAAGGTGTCGTGCACCGGAGGCCTATCTCGCTACCCGAACGTCCTCTTTTCTAATGTGCCTGTTCCCGGCTATCCAGAGGGTCATACCCAAATCACATATGCAGTAACAATATATATATATATATATATATATATATATATATATATATATATATATATATATATATATATATATATATATATATATATATATATATGACGCTACGATGACTGGGCGACGTGGCGTGGCTTATACCCCATGTTTATTTTGATCTCTGACTTCTTCCTCTTCAGCTTCTACCAACCATCACTTCATACGTCACACGATTCCCCCTCCCCCCAAAAGCTGGCACCAGTTACAAACTACAACAAATTGAAAACAAAAAAAAACGAAATAATGGCCAAATTCGCAGTTTCACGTCCCGACGGAGTTCCACAATATCACTAAATATTCAAGGCCGAGGGAGCAGTGCGGTCATTTTTACGACGACTCTGATGGACGAGCTTGACTGTTGCGTTCCGGACAGAGCGGCATACACGTGCATACTGACAGTACTGCTAGAACTCTTGTTCTGGCTGACCAAGGTTGGAATGCCTTGTTGCATCGGCAGCTCGGATGTCGTCGGGGTTGTATTTTTCGCCGTGAATGGTGCAATCCTGATGCTTCTTGCTTGCGTGCTTCTCGGCAGACTATGATGAAGTGCCTGAATGCTTGCGCTTTCCAAGCAGTGCTTCCACGTCTTTCTCGGTGCTTTCTGTGATGTTGCAGTCGGCGGAATAGCAGGCGCTGGAAGCATTTCTGGCGACTTTTCTTTGTGCGAATGTGTCTGACGTCTTGAATTGGTCTTTGGTTTCGAGATCTTATTTTCCGATGTTCTTTTATTGGTGAGTGCGCTTCTGTTGAATTTTGCGTTCGTCGATGCCCTCGTTGCAATTTCTCTCGTTGTAGCATGGGTTTATGAACTTGGCTTTGCTTGCTTTGCTGAGGCTGCTCAAGAGATGGCTGTAGTGGCGCCCTTTCCGGAATGGGGCATTCATTTCCTTCGGTGTTTGTCGCGTCCTGTAGACAGCTGATGAATGGTGAACTGGTGTCTTGCTTGTATGGCATAGTTGGTAATGCGTCATCATTGCTAGCGTGCTCTTCAGAGGCTTCGGTGACGGGGTTCATTACGGGCGCTTCCGAAAGACAACTGTGTGCGAGGTTTGATGTATCATGCACTTCTGAAATTGTTCGATTCGTGAATTGGTGAGTTCTGCATGTGGGCACCACAGGTGACATGGCATTACTAGGTTTGAGCTGCAGATTTTGGCAAGTCTGTGGTGCCGTAGAAATGACACGAAGCTCTTCAAGGGCTTCTTTTTCGCTGTTCACTGTGAGTAGTTCTTGCGCCTGGTAGCGTGCGACCTTCGATGCGTCGGAGCCTTCGGTGTTTCTTCCACTGTCGAGTGTGTATGGACTGGATGGCGATGCATCAACCCGTGTGGAAGGAACATGGCTCGACAGGGTATTTTCCCGATGCGCCAGGTCATCTACCATAAATACGGTGTCCTTATAAGGCAAATGGTGAGCGTTAGGAGTGCTTGAAGAACCGCGTGATGAAAACCCATGTGGTGGACCACGTATGCCAGACGAAGAGTGAACGGCTTCAGGTGGTTGGGCAACGTCTCGGGTCATATGCTGAAGCGATGACTTCGCAAATGCCGACTTTCGTGCAGAAGGGATGTGCGCTCGATGGCGGTGTTTTTCCCAAAATACGCATTGTCGTTTGCCACTGAACTCTTGTGCCACTTCGTCTTTTGTCAGAGGTTGAATCTTGTTGTGTGTTCGAATGATTGATGACTGCCTGTAAAATTGACGACTGAGTGCAGTTGTCTGTGGATGGTGGGTTACAAGCAAGTCTTCGTCGTAGTCGTCATCGTATTTTTTAAACCAAACGACCATTTCTTGTTTTATCTTTTGCCAAGACTCATCGTTGTCGAATATGTGGGTGAGGTAAAATTTAAATGCCTCACCGGTGACGTAGTCGCTGAAGTTCGTAACCATTTCCCGTTCCGACCAAGATGCAGCGGTGGCATGGAACTCGAACAGGTCGAACCAGTCTTGTACGGGTCCATCGTCCGCTGCTCCGGTGTACTTGGGGATGGGAAGGTCGGTCGATGATTCTGTCATGGTGCTGGTCGCTGTGTGTGGCTAGGAGATGATTCCGTAGTCGATGTATGGTCAGGGCGTCTTGTGTAGAACTGCGTCGATGATGAGACACTGATGAAGTGGCTGAGAGGTCTTCATCCTGGCGACTCGTGTGACGCTACGATGACTGGGCGCCTAGGCGTGGCTCATACCCCATGTTTATTTTGCTCTCTGACTTCTTCTTCCTCAGCTTCTACCAACCATCACTTCATACGTCATATATATATATATATATATATATATATATATATATATATGCGTAGAACATCCGTACATATATTTAGGGTTATTTAATCGCGTGTCACGTCATGAGAAACCACACAAATGCCGGTGTCGGCGTCAGCGTCGTTGGTTGTGAGCTGAAAATCTACAACATGGTCACTCTCCTCCGCACGCTTCACAAAACGTCGATTCCCAAAGTACGTGGGATCTGCCAAAGTTTTCCCCTATTGTTTGCTTCAGCCGTTCAGTGTTCACATCAGTCCTTAAGTTTTTGCGACTTTATTCTTCTTCTTCTTCTTCTTCTTCTTCTTCTTCTTCTTCTTCTTCTTCTTCTTCTTCTTCTTCTTCTTCTTCTTCTTCTTCTTCTTCTTCTTCTTCTTCTTCTTATTATTATTATATATTATTATTATTATTATTATTATTATTATTATTATTATTATTATTATTATGTAGGGAGAAAGTTGCTCTCATGAACAAGCAATTACCAAGCACTTCGGTACGTCTGTTCTTAGTGAGGCCTCGGTGAACAGATATAAAAAGAATCAGGCAGCCACTCAGCGTTTTGCTATAACGGCCCTTTGCAGATGGACCCGTGTGCAAGGCGGCGCTCGAGTTGACATCGTGCGACTCCGAGACGGAGCAGTACTTTTTCTACCACGACCCGGAAAGGCACGTGTGCATGGTCCGTTGGCAGCTCGACCCTGGTTGCCTCGAAGGAAGCAACCGCTTCGCGAGCGCCACCGAGTGCCGGGAGCGCTGCGTCCGAAATATTTCACTTCAAGGAACAGGACAGGGTAAGTCCCTTTGTATTGTTGATAACCATTATACCACTGATAGCCAATCAAGAGATTGCGCTGTCCTCCAGTAATCCTCTAGGTGGCCCTTTAAGAGAAAAATATAATCAGTGGACGCGAGTTTCCGGTTGTGAGCGAGCTGTCTTTTGAATCTCCGGGTTCAATTGTTTAGCCGCTTCCCTTCATAAGCGTATATATCGGGGGTGCAAATGACGCAAGGGGGGCGAGCCGTCTGCGCAACGCTCTCGCACCTTGCTCTTTTGCATTGTGAAGGATACTGCTGCTGAGCTGGGGCTTTTTTACGCCAGAATTGCCCCCCCCCCCCCTGTTGGCACTTCGTTACAGCCAACGCGAAATTCACATCAGCAGGAATGTAAGCACTGGCGGGAGCTAAAAGGTTGGTGAAAATGTTAATGAATTCAATCAATCGAGGTTAGTATAGTTCACAGGAAGACATACTTTATGATGATAGATATGCACACTCTTCACTGATTTTAACGGTCACCGTGATGTTCCGTCCAAAATAATATTTGATAAGATATTCCCGCTCATCGTATGCTCTTCCCGCGGGTAAATGCACATTATGTAGGGCAACTGAAGCGGCTGCAGAAGAGATGATACAAAACCAACCAATTTTCATCGCACGGAAGGCGCATGCGATAACATCATTTGACGTGCAAAGCCTGCCATCTATCGCTACTCACTTAAAGAGAGAGAAAAAAACACCTCTCTCATACTAAATTATAATGGTAGATTCAGATCAGGTTTTTCTGTTCTTAGCAGAGCAATCACATTCCAATGGCGGATTGAGAGCGTGGACTGTGTGTTCCAATGGTAGATTGAGAGCAACCGTAGATCATGGATTGCTTCGTGGAGCAAAATTTTTCGCTCCACCGAAATTGGTGGATTTGACCGGAAGCTCAAGTGACGTATTCAGTGCGCCTGTCTTTCATTCAATCACCAATGGGTGTCCGAAGAACCCTTCGCACTCCCGCGCACTCACTCGTGCTCCCTCGCTATATTTTCGCTCACCGACAGCTCCCGCCAAGACGCACGCGTTGCAATCGCAGATTTGGCGAGAGAATTGCCGCTGGGATCTTCGCGCTCCATTCGCAATCCGGCTGAGTGCTCGCGGTCTGTCATTGGAATTCAACATTAATGGAGCATGACGCAACGCAGGGAAGTGGGGAAAAGAATGTCGCTCGCGCAGCAACAGTAGCTTCTAATCATAAGGGCACGATCGCTATCACTGGCGCGCGCTTTCATTTGGATCAGCAGACGACTCATACGTGTTGCTCTCTGAACGTGAAGAGGCTCAACGAAAAGTGTTCCTGGAGCAGTCGTATTCTCTTACACCAGCGTTTCGTAGAGTTGCGCAAGATCGTGTACAAAAAGAATTAACTGCCAAGTTTTTTTTTCATACATTACTATTGTTTCGCTATCACGTGAATTGCTTCGTGCTTGAGGAGAAAGTATGATTCTTTTTATCAGAAAGACGCAGAGAATTACCTCCTGTATTTCATTATTTGGTGTTAGCCAATGAGCGCTCAGACGTGTTGAGTGTGGTTTCGCCCACGCCTTCAAATAATCTTTTTCTGCTCTCCGTGTTGTGACTTGCAACGAACCCATTGGCTTACAGAGGGATGTAACAAAGAAGGTGTTTTCAGAAAAGGAGAGCTTACCCAGCCATAATGTATGCACGCACGAATAATAAATATATATATAAGTATACACGTTACGCTTCACGTCATTGTATTATAACCCTGACAATATTCATTCTATGCAAAAAGCTCGTTATCGCTAGTGACAGGCAGGTGATTTTAATTGTGGCCTAGTTGTTTTTCACCAAGAGGGAAAGATAAATAACCAGAAATATTCAGTATCGGAAGTATTACGCGATAGCGTTAAAGAGCTCGTTTCGCAGAAATGCCGGTGTCGGCGTAAGCGTCGTTGGTTGTGAACAGGAAATCTTATGCGTGACCGAAAAATCGAGAAAGATTGAAGTGAAATGATGGTAAAAAATTCTGGATCAGAGTGAGAATCGAACCCGGGTTGTTTGCGTGGCCAGCAAGTGTCCTACCACAGAGCCACGCGTCGGCTTCGAAATACGATGAAAATAACTTCATCTACTTGGAAATGTAGTGAAAGTAACTTCATGCACAAACACACGCATTCTGTATACATCCTTCACAATGAAACATGTAATATCGCAGTAATAATGCACAGTACAAGCCTACGTTGCAATTAGATGCCAGAAAGTGCGATTAGCATGAATTCAAGGTTGAAAGCGCGCCACCCATTACAAAAAGCACACACGTTACGGCACATTTTCTCTTAAGGCCACATGGTGGGTGCTTAGCAAGTACGAAAGGATCTGACGCGCACAATTCCTTGTGGTTAAAGCATGCTACTCTTTACACAGAATTCAGCCGTATGGGCAAGGTTCACTCACACAAGCCATTTGAACTCGGGAGGCACTATAACCACGAGATCGATGTAGCGTTGAACTCTTAAGGGGGAAGCTTAAAGATCTCCAATTTTTCTTTTGTTTTTTATTCATGCAACAGAAGTCTGCGTGCTCAGCCACTGCGGGATGGGGTGTTTCTGTGATTGTCACTGCATCCCATACTGACTAGCGATCTAGGTGCTCAGCACTCCAGAAGATTTTGACCAATCCCAAACAGCTCAGCACTCCAGAAGATTTTGACCAATCCCAAACAGCTAATGACTGATAAGGAACAGAAACAAAATGAAGTATTTATGGTAAATTTAGGTTAGATCATTCCTAATCAAGTGGGAGATGTTGCCGCTTTCAAAAGCATATTTACTGAGAGAGGGAGTGGTAAGGACACATTCGCAACCGTTTCCCGGCTGTCAAAAGTAATAGGCGAAGTGTGGCACGGATGATATTCTCTGACACATTTCGCTCCATGTAATTTCTGTACAATGACACCAACTATTGTAATAATGTGGGAGGGGGGGTTAAAACTAATAAAAATATCTGGAATTTTACGTCCTGTTTGATTGATTGACATATGTGGTTTAACGTCTCGAAACTACCATCTGTACATGAGAGGCGCCATAGTGTAGGGCTCTGGAAATTTCGACTACCTGGGGTTCTTTAACATGCACCCAAATCTGAGCTCTCGGGTCTGCAGCATTTTCGCCTCCATTGAAAATGCAGCCGCCGCAGCCGGGATTCGATCCTGCAACCTGTAGGTCAGCAGCCGAGTACCGTATCACTGAACCACCATGACGGGGCGGAAGTTTTGCATCCTAAAAATTTGATATAGTTATGGGAGATGCTATGGTGGAAGACCCCCCAAGTTCCCACTATCGGCTGTTTTTTAACGTGCACCTATATCTGAGAACAAGGGCCTCAAGCAATTTCATCTCTATCAAAAAATTTGCTGATCCCACGTACAGTGGGAATTGATGATATGGGAAGCACGAAAGAGAAGGGTTGATATGTCATTTTAAAATCAGCACAACGTTACGAGGTAGAAGTAAATGATGCCGTACATGACTTCCGTGTCATGATTTTCATGTTTGTATGTGTCGTTTACCTTCGTCATCTGTTCACGTCACGTGATACCAAATTTAGTATATGTAGAGCTACGAAATGACCGCGCGCATGCTACGAGCGCGCTATGTTGTCATGTTCTTACATGACACACGTGTCAGCATTAACATGTTTGCACCAGTCATATACTTTTGTCATCTATTGACGTCACTTAACATCAAACTTGGTATATGTGTAGCTAGCAAAACAGCCGCGAGTGCATCATGAATGACCCACTATACTCCAATGTAGCGGTGACGCGCGTGCACGCTGGCCAAACGCGTTAGCAAAATGCGAGCACTCTAAACCTGACGCCAGGCGGGACCGGCGCGACCAGCGTCCGTCGCTGTGGCCCCACGGCAACCAGCGCGAAATTAGCCCCGATGCGTAACCCCGACAACACTGCGTCTCCCTCTTTGCATGATGGAGGGACGCCAGACGCACTGGAACGCGCATCCGTCAAAGCAACGTGGTGGTAGAACTATTTATTGCCACTTTAGAGAATGGGGGCCGAGCCCCCTCATGGCACGTGGGTGCTCCTTCACGGTGAGAAGGCACACTTACACAGCATAGGAAAGCCCTTGAAGTGCGGTCCTCTTCATGGCGCACGAGGTAATCCGGCGCTGATAGAACGCAGAAGTGCTGGTCATGATGGTCTCCCAGTATGACACCGCCACAGCCGGAAGTGGGGGATGTGGGAAGGTGGGACATGTGAGGAGTATGTCGAGGAAGTCTTCTGGTTTGCTGCAAAGTTTGCACGAAGAGGGGACCTAGTCTGGGTAACGGGCAATTAGTAATACTGGGTATGGAGCGTCCGAATTGGTAGGCGTCACCAATGTGCGGTCTGCGCCATGTTTAGGCATGGGGCTGGGGGTGTGTATATTCTTCGTTGATCCCGGTAATACGATAGTATATCACGAAAAGAGAGCAAGCGCTCCTCGACCTGTGAAGTACGGCACGCGCCTGCGAGTATATGGCAGGACCGCCACCTGGCATCGCAATGCCGGCGTGACACGTCGAAACGAAAGCCGGCGAGCACGTGCACCGCGTCACGTCGAAATGTATTGGCAGCTTGACTACGGCATGTAGTCTTGTTCTGACATCACACACATCTCATGATTGACGTCCCGTAATGCCAAATAATGTCAAATTGGGCATGTGGGAAGCTATCGAAACGGCCGCGACCGCATCATGAGTGTGGCATGTAGTCATGTTTCTACATGACACGCCTGTCGAGATTTTTATGTTTGTATGTGTCATTTACCTATTTCGTACATTCGCGTCACGTAATGCCAAGTTTGGTACATGTGAAGCTATCGAAATGACCGCGAGTGCATCATGAGCGTAGCATGTAGTCATGTTGTTACATGACACACATTTCGCGTTTATCATGTTTGCACCAGTATCATACCTTCGTCATCCATTCACGTACCATCATACCAACTTTCAACTTTGGTATATGTGACGCTAGCGAAACAGCCGCCAGCGCATCATGAGCTTGGCATGTAGTCATGTTGTTGGATGACACGATTTTCAAGTTAGGTTCTGTAGCTTGTTTTCGTCATGCAATCATGTCATACCGTACTAGTTTTGCAACATGCAATGTAAACAAAACCACCGCAACAGCTGCAGAACTATAAAATGTAAATCATGTCATTCATGACATCCATGTCATGATTTCCATGTTTTGACTACTATTATGTTAAGACATACAGTTATGTTATGCCATATCAAGTTTGGTATCGATACCCTTATCTAAATGGTCCAGGAGAGGTAAAAGTCGTAGGTGGCTTGATAGATAGATAGATAGATGGATGGATAGACAGATAGATAGATAGATAGATAGATAGATAGATAGATAGATAGATAGATAGATAGATACGCTAAGGGTCGCCCAAGTTCCCTAAGAAATGCTTCGTATTTAAAATGCGACCACCATGGCCGGGATCCAATGTGCGAGTTCCAAGTTTCCAAAACACTAAATGATTTCCACAACTCTACAGGAAGGCTCCGAAAATTTCGGTCATCTGGTGTTTGCAATTGTGCCTTGACATCGGAAAATACACGGGCCTCTTGTATTTTGTCTCCATCGAAATGGGATCGCCGCGGCGGGTATCGCACCTGCGACCTTCGGGTGAGCAACCCTGCACCGCAACCACTGAGCCCCCGTGGCGGACAATGTCGTCGACTAAACTTGCTCTCGCTCAGGAGCGTATATTCGAAACCTTTCAGTCACACAGTGGTAATCGTATTCATTTTGAACTTCCCCAAAGCCTCTGAACTTCCCTAAGATTGCGTTTTGTAGGAGCGCTGGCAGTTCATGGTATGACAGGAAAAGCAATATTGTTGATTCCAACATATGTACACCCGTGAAAAAATTATAGATGATTTTCCGCAGCTAGTTCCTTCATTCAAAAAATTGTATGGGATGATAACACCATGGCCATCTACCTAGCAAGGCTGTCTTTCTGCCGTGGCCTTCTACAGCACTGCTCGACATCCACGTCGCAGCGTCTCTAGGCATCCCCGTAGCGTGTGTGCGCACGTGAGTAAAAGCGAAGCAGATGCTATGGGGACGCCGAGCAGATGACGCGACGCGGATGTTGGGCAGTGCTGCAGAAGGCAACGGCAGAAAGACGGCCTTGGTAGGAAAAGCGAATCACATGGACGGGCTTGAAAAGTGATTAAGGCGGCACCTGTGAGTGCAGTTTCCGTGCACCTCAAATTATCACGTCTTCGTCTGGTGCTGCTTGGCCCATGTGTTCACAAAGCACGCTGTTATTTGCTTTATGTTTACGTCCTGAAGCTTCGAGAGCAATGTACTCGTAGGTGTTTTTCAGTGTCTTGGAGATTCATTCTCAAATTTTTGGAGAGAAGCCATAGTGGGCATGGTTACGTAAACACAGATAATCAAGACAGAACGCTCCCGATGCTTTGTCACCTGCGTGAGATCACGCGAAGCGGCAGCTGATTTTACCATTTTTTATTACTCTGACTGAAGTGCGGGAGTGGCAAGCGCCAGTTTGAAACGAAGCGGGTGGTCGCATCTGCATGAGTGCTGCCATGTTGGCCTCAAACCGCAGCTACTGGTGCTTACGCCCATGGCCGCTCCACTGGCCCGATGCGTGGCTTGGGCAACTGGCAGGGGGTAGGCCAGTTGTAGTCACGTGTTCAAGATGGCAGGGCCCGTGCGCCGCTGCGAAAGATCCCAGTGCACGCCGAAATTATGCCGAAATATTCGTCTGCGCCATCTAGTGGTGTGCCGCCTGCTTTTCAGGGCATTGTACTGTCGAGAACATTGCTCTGGCGAACACGGTCTGAACAATGGTCGCAACAGCAAGCGGCTCGCCACTAGACGACGCAGACGACAATTGGGGCATGCGGTCTCGGGGCCCGTGTAATTTTGCTGACGGGTGTACGCACAGCGTAGAATTTGGATTTTTTTCTTGAACGTGGATGCTTAAATGAAAAGTTTCAAACTGATCATACCGCGAGCACGCAATACGTGATACCAAGTAATGATAAAGAAAGCTAGATTTAAAATGTACGCAGATAAAAATAATCCGGCGTGCAGCTAGGAATCCTGGAGGGGTAGTGGGCTTGTTGAAGGTCTCACATTTAGAAAAAAAAAACTTTTTTTGGTAAAACAATCACTCCTCTTATTGAAAATTTTATTCGGGGGGAAGGAGGTTTAGAGCACCAATCTGGCTACGGGCCGGACACCAACATATTTTTGTAGAAAATGAGGCAACAATTGAGTAAGAATAAATATTAAGGTTCCAACTGGTATAACTATTGTGTTAGTTCGGATTGCTAAAAAAAGGTAATGTTGTTTCAGCCTCAAAGCATCTGCTTGGTCCGTTAAATTTCATTTTGTTCCACAACAAGTTCCTGTGCCAACTGCAGTTTTGTACGTTAGCGACTTCCGGCAGCTTATGTGGTTCAATATCAGCACTTACCTTAAAAGAGGCCATGCAACACTTTTCCAAGTCACCATCGTATGTGCGTAGCTGACTGTATAGAATCTTGAGCTGCCTGTATGACGGCACACATGACTAGAGTGACCTACACAGGACTATCATAACCCGCGGTAACAAAGTCGTAAGAAATGTATTGTGGTGGCTCACAGTGTGAGGGCCTTGTTGCATATGGGCTTTCCCTCTTAAGGTGAACACCGCTCAGCATGACCGTGCTGCAGGGAGCGCCACTGCTGGCGCACCGGCGTGGTCGCGCATCGAACTAACGCTGCACTGGCGCACACGAGTGCGCCGCTCTTTTTGTACTAAAGCTAAACAGTGTGACGTCAGGGCCATGCAGCTACTGGAGAACTGCACGAGCCGATTCTACAAGCCTGAGCCTGGCTTGGCCTGAAAACTTCGTGTTCAGGCCCACTCGAGCCCGGCCCGGTTTTTAAACACAGGCGATACCAGGCACTGGCCCGATAAGCCTGGGTTTCGACTCGGCCCGGTCCGTTTCAGCCAATTATGCATTGAACATAAGCTAGGCACTGTCTACTCTTTGGTTATTGGAAGATACGTGCCTCGCATAAATATACTGTAGTTAGTGTTTAGAAAATTTTTTCGGTGTTGCGACTTTCACTTGTACATTCTTTACACTTTCGGTCAAATACGCCCATAACACGTTTGCGAAATAATTGCATGATAATATAAAATATAATTTATTGGCTCTCATGTACACAGCGCTAACCACACATTCCTATTTTTTGTTCAAAGGAATGACTACAAAATATGACACGCCTATAGAGTGAAAAAAAAAAGGCAGACTTTTATAGTTGGAGTCTACATAAATCGCATACAAGCCGGGGCTGTTGGGTCAGAGTAAAAGTCTCCTGGAAATGTCTTTTATTACGCCATGCAAGAAAAACATGCCTCAGCTACTTCTGGCCGAAATACACCATGCTGGGCATCATCACATAGATTAAAGCGGTCAGGTCGGCTCCATGGCTCTCTCCAACGTACACTAAGCTTTCCTGCTCAAAATAAGAAGTCACCGCCACCGCAGTTCCATGGATCTGTAAAAGAGAGCCACACCGACCAGTAAGCGAGGCACCGTCCTCCTTTTTTTTCTCAAAATGCCTATCACGTCGTCTTCTTGTGACAGCCTTTGATCGTTAAAAGTGTTATGTATTTGATGAAAAATATATCTGAAGCCTTTATTGGCAAACAGCGCACTGCCATCCATAACATGGAATTGATGATAATGATGATGAGCCTTACGCTTTGCTGGCACTCGCCCACAAAGAGGGATCGGCCAAGAACCAGGCGGCAGGATCATCAAGTTAGTAAGTTCTGCATTTAAGATCAATAAATTAAATTTCAAGAACAAACAATTCCCGGCCCCACTACCCTTCATCGTCTGTTCAGTCCGTGTCGCGCGCAATTTTCTACTGTCTTAAAGCAAAATCGTACTCAGGGTTTCCAAAACAACTGTCAATTGAATCGTAGAAGTGAAGCGACTGGCAGCTTCTTTAGCACTCCCCGTCGAACGTGGCGTTGTGCCTGAAGTGCGATTCCCCGCAGGGAATGCAAGCGTGAGAGTACATAGGTTACCTAATCACCGATGGCCGAATGTATCGGTGTGAACAGTGGAGTGAAGTGTGACGGCGGTTGCAGGATTTCAGCTCACGGCAGCGACAACGTAGGAAAAGAAGATGTATCACAGAGGAAAAAAAGCGCTGGCTATGATGCATGGGGAAGAAAAAGTAGACGATAAACAGGAAACCGCATGTCCGTCAGAAATGTTTCGACGAACCGAACGCCAGGCATTTTTTGAATATTTAAGAAACGTGAGGTGAGCAGTGCAGGTGGCTCCCTCAGGCTCATAATGAAGCAACTATGAAGCTCGCGAAACTATACGACGTAAGCAGGATGATCCTCTGCAGACACCAAGAAAAGATAGACTAAACGCGTGCAACCTGTGCATGTTAAATTTCTAACAAGTGTAGAGGCTCATGTCTCCAGTTTAATTCTGTGCGATTTATTTGCTACTATCTAAATCGGCAAAAATTGGGTTACGCCTGAAGGAATGAAGGATTCCTGAACTCTGGGATTGAACAGAATCGCGGAGTTCCCCAAGAAGCAGTTTTCTCACCTCTTCTATTTAATATACTAATGAGTTCCATACCGAACTGCCAGGATATCTATGTCTATGTATATGCTGATGATATAGCCTTCTTTTCTTCTGACAGTGATATTGATGCTCTACAGCAAAAATTACAAATATACTTGAACGAAAGAGAAAGAAGGCTGCAGTCCATTTCAATGGCTTTTAATGTAAATAAGAGTGCTCTCTTGGCTTTTCCCATAGCCAATTCGATTTCAATCGACATTGTATACGATCGGGAACCTATTCCGCACGTAGACTCTCTTCATTATTTAGGTGTGTCGTACAATGAAAAACTTTAGTAACTAGAGTCCACATATAGAATACATAGCGCCTAAAACTCAACGGTCTTTAGGCTTGCTGCGAAGAATGAGTAATCGCACATTTGGCGTACGTAAACATATAGAGACACCATGTTAATGGTATACAAAATGTATATGCGCCCCATATTAGAAATCGAATGTGTCTTGTTTTCAGGAGAACCTGCGTGCAAAACTGAGCCGTTGATTCTTTTGGAATGGGAAGCTTTGAGCTTGTGCCTGGGGCTCCCTAAGTTTACAGCCATTATTGTTATGCATCAGGAAGCGTGTCTTCTTACATCGCTCTATTGATTCCGCTTGTTAACAGTACAGACATTTCTAAAATTTTACAGCTTACCAGTGAGAAGAGCTGAATACGTTTTCATCAGTGATCCGATTCGTTCTTTCTCGCTCATTGGCCTTGTTTTCATACACCACAGATAATCTATGTACAAAAGATACTGACAAGTATAAATGTCAAAATTTGTGAGGTTATTGCATGTGATATCTTAAACCATATTCTTAATATAGAATATGATGAGATCTTTCCTCCACAATCTAAATTTCAATCCCACAAATTCTGAGAGCACAGGCTAGCAGATTTCCTGCAGCATACAAAGACACGTACCATAATAGCCGCAGATGCTGCCGTCGATAAGGAAAAGGCAGGCATAGGAATAGTCTCCCAATCACTTAGCTCGTCATTTGCCGTGAGGCTACCCTATTTTACACCTGTTTTTGAGGTGGAGCTAATGGCAGTCATCATGGCACTGCGAAAACACATGAGAAATGAGAACAGCGCAATAATAATTACTTATTCCCTCTCGCTATGCACAGCTCTTACAACTTCTCATACCTCTCGTGCCTTCAGGACGTTACGATCTTTAGTTCCGTCTTAACTAAAGTACCTAAAATTAGTATGGGTACCAGGCCACTATGGGTTAACCATAAATAAAACGGCCGACGCCATAGCCCGCTCATCGCTAGATCTGCCAATTATTCAGGTTCTTTCGGTGGTAAAATACTTCACCGCAATCAGGTTTATAAGATCAGCTATCCACACAGATAGCACGAAAACAGTAACCAGGTGGACGGATAATAATCACCATTAAATATGCATGGAAATCGCAGTAGAGCCATTCTCGACAATCAGAAGTGATGATCACCAGAATTCGGTGCTTTGTCTCCCTATCAAACTTTTACTGGTACAATGCTGGCCTGACGATATCACCCCTCTGGCAGTTTCGCAGAGAACTGAAAGATATCGCACCTTACTTTTTGTCATGTGCAAGATATCATCATATCAGAACTCGATTTCGAATTACTCCTTTTACAAAAATAGGCTTGAACTTATCGAAGAAAAATATTTTAAGCTTCGGTACCTCAGGCTTGGGATACTTCCGCAAAAAGGCATTTGATGCCGTGTGTTTTTCCTTATAACTACTCAATGAATACCATTTTATACTGGCATTTAAAATTCTTCGTCATTTCGGCAAGTTAAAAAGTAAGTGTCCAAAATTTTTCTCGTCAGGTCATTACGGAAGCCTGGAATACGGGCTGAAAAGCATAATACTTTTAGTTAAATAATAATATTTGACGTATTATTGCCATTTGAATAATTTATATTTGGTTTTAAATTTCATAGCTTACATAAAATAACATATGCATTCTCCACAATGCATTCTTGGCCAATCCCCCAAAGTGGGTACGTGCCATGTATCTTGGAAAGCAAAGCAAAGCAAAGAGCGGGGGTCGCAGGAGCTGTTCATGAGGTAAAAGGTGCCAATGCAGCAGTGCTTATACACCCCCCTCCCTCCCCTGTTTCAAAGGGTACAAAAGAAAATCAACATCATAAACACACCCTTTGTTATATAGCGCTCTTCCCCCGTGGGAGCGTTTTAACGTTTATGAGCGCCGTGATAACGCTTGGGCCTCCACAAATGAGGACGCTTATGAATTACTTTGGAAATGGTCGTCAAAATAAACAAAAATTTGTTCTATACGTTGGACACTCTAGTTAAATGCTAAGCATTTTTGACCAAGTGCTAAAATATTTGCTACTGCTTCGCTAGCACAAAAAATCCGCAACATTTTCATCGATTGGTTAGCCAGTGATAAGAGTCACTCCGTATGTCACATCTAAAACGCACAAAGAACAGCTCCGGAGATCATAACGACGACTCGTGGTTCGCATTTACGAGTCTACAAAGTACGCAGGCAGAAATAGGCGTGGCGGGCATACGAGCACATCTGCATACTCGAAAAGTTTCCCTGTATACAAGAACGCACATCTTATATACACTATAAGACGTTAGCAGTGTACCGCAAACCTTTCCTCACAGTATTCAAGGGCGTCTTTCATTGAAGATAACGGCGCAAACTTGTGTTACAAGCTTATTGAAACTACGTGTAGCGTATACTAACGGAGAAAATGCTAGAGGCCTTCTAATTTCCGATTTCGGTGCATGCTGATGCACTTCAGGTGGCCGAAACTAGCCGAAGCCCTCAACTACAGCATCTTGTCTGACCTGTGTCACTTTAGGATTTTGAACCCCACAAAACAAGAAAAAAACAGCATAGCCACGTCATTGTATCGATTTACAGGGTGTTTAAAAATACAGAATCAAGGCATCTCCGCCTTACTTGCGGCGTTCCCTCAACTTTCGCAGAAGGCATCTTCTGATGGGCAGAAACATTTTTACGGCAGTAATTTTAAAATGAAATGATTAGCTTTTTAACCAGTGAAATCAGCCGACCAAGTCAAATGGGCGAATCGAAGTTCTTGCCATGAATAGTTTCTAGCCACTTTGAAATTTGGGAAAGGCTGCCACTGGTAGTCACTGCGGAGCGATGAAATCTACCCAATTTAGGTGCAGAAACCGAAACCGACGCACCAAGCAGTGCATATAATAAAATCACTCCAAAAAACATTCTCAATAAAAAGTTCATTGTGTTAGATTTTGTAAAAAGTATACAATTTTTTTTAATTCTTCAACTGCTGTCGTAATTATTGCTCTTTGTATACATTTGAAGATGCCTTCTGCCGAATTAACGGGAATACCGTGGGTATAGCATGCAGATGGCTACTTTCTGTACTTTTTAAATAATATCGGACATATTTCTTGAAACACACTGAGATCAGGGTCTAATAGGAGCCAGACTCCAGCGTGGTCTCAAAGCTCATGGGCCAGACACCAGCCCGGGCCCTCTCCAACAATGCTTTTCCAAGCTACGCCCGTACTCCTGGGCTGGCCCAGGCCCGTGATGTGGTCTAGCAACCAGTGTCATAAGGAGTGAACTAGAGCTAAGCATACGATGCATAGTATCACTCGTAGGTCCATGTGTGCATGTGCCGCTAAACTTTATTGCGTGGTCACGCTGGTTTTATTGGCGCTTCTAGGAGGGCAGCCACACTAAGCAGTGTTCAGCTTAAAAGTGACGGCACTCTACATATAGGCTCCGGTACCATACCAAAAGATGTAAGCATAGTTTCAGTTTTCTCGAAGTAGAGAGCCACCTAGTTGGAGGAACACGAAACGGCACCCCAGTTTCTCTCGTTAGCGCTGATTGTGAATTTCTTATTTAAATTACTTTTGTGTGGATACATCTACGTCTCGAATCATTGTCGCATTCATCTCGGACTGATACCCAGAAGGCATTGTGGCCCTAAACTTAGCCGCAAAGTATCACCGCAGAGCCCTCTAAGCGTTCTTTTTGCGAAATTGATGATTTGGTATATTGATTATTGGCTACAAACCATTGCTAGGAATGAAATATTCACAAATGATGCCATAGCACAAATAAGAATATTTCTGCCCTACTTTATGCAGATCTGCCGGCAGAGTGTACGGAGCCCGTGAAAGCTGTGCCGTGCAAGGATGGAGAGATCAAGCGGCGCGACCATCCGTACTACTTCGAAGACGGCAAGTGCACTGTACAGAGTGGCTCCAAGTGCCTGTACGGGCCGAACCGCTTCGTCTCGCAACAGGAATGCCACGAAGTGTGCCTTGACGCTGGTACGACAACCTCCGGTTCCATTAACATTTAGGAATAGTATAACTGCGCTAAAACGAGACACGAGAAAGAAGTGGACCGTACGATCGCCTTCTCGACTGAACTCGATACGCTTCTCGAGTCCATTAGCCTTGCTGTCTTTAAGATTACGACTACGAAGTCATTTTATAGCATATTTTAATATTTAGAAACAGAAAGAGGCTTAAACGCACCAAACGCATGAGAAGATACACATGCGTCATGAAGCATCTGCGTTGTATGGCTGAATAAGGAGTTTTAGCGTGTTTGTGAAGGCGGTAGTTTCGTATGTTATATTTTTTATTTATTTATTTTATTTCCAGGTACTGTTGGCCGATTGGGCAGTTAAAGGGGTGGGGTAGAAAACTGACATAACAACCGTCATGTCATGTGTAAAAAAGAAATGCATAGCCGATACAAAAGGAATACATCACTATACTACGTTCTACGACTTACATGCTACATCACATACATCACAAAATACACTTCCCAATATTACATCCTACAACGTACGTGAGACAAGTTACAGCAAATAAATTCATAGTCAAAAGATCACAGGCCCACACACCAAAACAGGAATCACCGTTTACGAAGATTCACCTAGAAAATATTTCGTAACACTGTTTTCAAAATGTTCTACAGTTTGAGAATCACGTATAGCATCGGGTAATACATTCCAGTCTTTTATTGTTCCAAGGAAAAAAGAGTATGCATATGTGTTCACACGACATTGAGGAAGTAGATATTTTCTGAGGTGGTCACTTCGTAGGCTCCGCACTTGACGGGGAATTACGTACTGCTCTGCATCAAAGTTAAATGTATTTTATATGGGTCAGTACTCAAACTCAGCGTCAGTTGCGTATGCATAAAGAGAAAGTGCACCACGTGGTGGATATCTAAGAGTTATTGCTGATTGACAACGTTATCCTCTGCGTGAAGGAAAGGCTTTGACCACGCAGAGACTAGCGGGCAGTTATTGTCACACACCATTTTATACCGCGTACGCTGGTACACCGGAACCTAATGGTTGGAAGAATACGGGATACTCCACTTTGTTTATTCTCTTATATGGTAAAGTGTACGCGTGTGTCTTAATGATATGCGATTTATGACTACTCTTCGCAGTGTTCTTGTGATGTGTAATTTGTATTTATGAGGTGAAAGAACAAAAGACAAAAAGAGCAAGTCATATTCGATTAAAGGAAAAATTAGCAGTTTTTTTCTCAAAACTTCTGTGTAAAGTATTACATATATTTTAGCCTAAAACTGCACCGTATGTAAGCGTCTCAAAGCTCACCTGAAATACCGCCTAATCAGATCGATGGTATGCATTATTTTAAGCGATCACATTTAAACGGCCTTCCGACAACGAGTTGGCCTTGCATGTAGAAGAGCCACATGAATTAGGACTACATAAAAAGTGCCGCTTAGCCAGAGGCTGCATAAAAAAGATCAGCATAGCTAGGGTTCACATAAGAAAGCTGAATCAGCAGGCCGCTTATGAAGCCATTCATAAGCGTCAAAAAGTTATATTTTCCGCTTCATATGCGTGAATTTAAGCCGTACAAGAGTGTACAGATGACTTCCAGCCTGAAAATATCATCTGGTTAGCATTTTTGTTGCGCCATGAATATTGAAATAAGCCTTCATGACATTAAAAATACAATATAAGCATATACAGCGTGTTTTTAGAAGTGTGTGCACTTTTATTGAAAAACTACTGAAAGGAGGTTTCTGCATGTTTCCGGCGGCATTCTTTTTATTGTGGCAGAAGGCATGTTCAGATGCGTACAAATGTTAACTATGACCTTACTCATAAAAATTGGCAATGAGCTTTTTAACCAGTGGAAATAAGCGGTTGAGTAAAATGATCGAATTCGAGGCCTTCCTGCGAATATTCTATAATCACTTTGAAATTTCTGAAAGGCAGCCACAGGTAATCGCTGCCGGGCGTTGAAACCTGGCTGATTTAGCTGGTGAAACTGAAACCAGCATACCAACCAATGAAACTACTATTCATTTTAAAAAATGCCCTCAATGACGACACTGTTTCATTCGCATCTGGGGAGGAAGATAAGCCAGCATCGATAAGCGGACATGCGGCTGGAGAGCAGCTGCCACGAAACGAAGTTTGTAGATTGAAAGCTGATAACGGTGAGGGAAACAGTGTCGTCATTGCGGGTGTTTTTGAAGTGAATGGTAGATGCGCTCATTGGTGTGTCTGTTTCCGGTTTGCCTGCTAAATTAGCCAGGTTTCATCGCACCACAGTGATTACCAGTGGCCGCTTTTCAGAAATTTCGAAGTGGCTCTGAACTCTTCGCAGGAAGGACTTGAGTTCGCCCAGTTGAGTCGACCGATTATGTCCACTGGCAAAAAAGTTGACTTAATTTCAATAAAACTGCCATAACTAGTGTTTGAACGCTTGTGAAGATGTGTTCTGCCAGAACATCGCAAGTAGCAGGCAGATGCCTCCTTTCTGTAATTTTCTAATAATAGTGGACGCATTTCTTGTAACACCCTGTATACTTAAAAGGACCGAAAGTGAGGAACAATTTTTCTGATGTTACCAAATCACTTTCACAATTTTGAAATCAACACTCTTGTCACGAGATGATGCCTGGGAGCGAGGGAACGCGAAGAGAAAAAGAAAAATTGGAATACCACCTTAAGATTACCATGGTAAAATTCGTAATGTAGTGGATTTTGACAGCGTCCATAAGGTCCTACGCAGTTCCTAATCAGTGAAAATTACGTGCAGTATCGCCCGAGAGGGCTAGACCACACGTAGCACATTCCAGAAAATTTTGATGAGCAAATGTAGCCAAATACAAAAAATTCAGTTTTACATTTATGGCGTGTTGCGGGAGAATTCTAGCGCAAAATTAAAAAAATTAAAAAATAAACTTTGATTTTCTTGGCCTCCAATAGGAAACAAATGTTGGTGAAATTATTGCCACTACAGTTCTCAGAGTGCAATTTACCAATCTAAATTTATTTATGATTTTACTTTAGTGCCATTTACTTTTTGAAGCACTCAAATTGTCTTCGCATTAACTATTCATTTTTTTAAGAACAAACTGTGAGAAATGATTAAAAAGGTCTCGCAGGTCCCTGAAGAGAATCGTGAGGAAATGCGAATGCATTGCATAGCGTCCATAACGGCGTTTCGCGCGTGAGAGCTCAGCGTTATAAGAATAAAGTTTTCTTTTAGGGGCGAAGCTCCTTTAGGCGTGGGTCATGCGCCTCGTGTATCTAGTAGCCACCTCTTGTTTTAGTTCCTGGAATGGCCACTGGATAGTGGTGGTTGTATATATGATGAATATATGATGAGAAATGCGAGATCGCGGTATTTGGAGTGTTCACTAGATGGGTGGACGGGCAGACGGATGTACAAACGACCGAACAGACGTACAGAAGGAAGGACAGATGGATAGACGCACAGACAGACACAGGACAGATGGATGGGCAGACGAATAGACAGACATACATACATACACATAGACAGACAGAGGGACAGACAGACGAACGTACAGATGGACGGACATACATAGAGACAGACAGGAAACAGACAAATGGACAGACAGACAGATGGACGGACAGAGAGACTCACAGTCAGACAGATGGACGAAGGAACGCACGGATGGACGGATGGAGAGACATACAGACGGATGGACGGAAGAGCTGATGCGGCCAGCGGATGATTCACGGTTTTCCGATAAAACCCTTCGAAGGTTCGCCCTTTTAATCGTATTTCACTCCGTGGATATGCAGTGATTTTTTTTTTGACACCGTGCAGCCAATAGCGCCAGTTCCGGCACGTGGCGTTTTTCTGTCCCAAAATACACGGCATGCATTTACAGCGCTAGTAGCTAGCCTGCGCGGTTAAAACGTATTATGAATTGAACAAAATACACGGCGCTCTCGGCTCAGCGTTGGCGTTTCTCAGTGGCATCTCGAGAACACATTTCCGGATGCTGTTTTTCACTGGTAGATTCGGAGCAGGTTTTTTTGCTCCGTGGCGACGAAACCGCATTTCACTGGTAGATTCAGAGTGGATCCGCGCTTTTCACTGGTAGTTTCAGAGCAGCTCGCTCCGAGGCGGATTGCTCGCACTGCTCCGCCGACAAGTCGCAGATTCGGGCGGAAACACGACGAGCAGCATACGTCACTTCCGTCGTTGTACGTTGCTGAGTTTGCAAAATGGCTGCGTTCGCTGCCTTGGCGGAACTTCTGTCTAGCGACGAAAGCACTTCAAGCAGCAGCTCGTCCAGCTCAGACGACGAAGACTTCGAGGAAAGACAAGCGCTATGCGAAGCCTTCTTTCGGGAAACTTTTTCGGAGTCCCACCGCGAACGTCCCAAAATTTTGGGGTTCATCGAGAACGTTGCGCGGCTGTACACAGACGAGCAGGTAAGCGCGGAGCTCCCTCTTTTCATAATACTACATGAACCTAATTTCATCTTTTTATCATTTCCTTCTCTGTAGTTCCGTCAAGACTTCAGGGTGTCGAGGCGTGTCGCGGAAACGTTGATCCGTGGTTTTGAAGGCTCGCGTCACTACCCCATGCAGTGATCGTGGGGGTCCCCCTCGAAAACCGCGGAAGAGCACATTCTGGTCTTTCTGTGGTAAGTCTGCACGCTGTTTTAAAAGTCATGCCTACCAGTGTGTATAATCTTAATGCTTTCAAGTGCTTCGGCGTAGAAGTACGTTTTTTTCGTTGCGTGCGCAGAATTTTGACGGGGAGTCCAACCATTATAAATTTTTGTTCGTGTGTTTATGTGCGCGTGTGTAGAGAATATACACATGTGAAATTTAACAATTTCGGCGGCGTTAAATCTCCCTAGTAGCCTTCCCGTGGCTACGCCGCTTGTGCTTTTTGTCCTTGAAAGTTGCTAAGTGTGATGCAATGGAAACCAATGAAATATGACCGCTTGCAACTGCACAGCCAGAGAGAACAGTGTTAAGAGCTTCTACTTTTCTTACGGCTGCTAATTTTGATGCAAATATTTCATGCCTTTATTTCACAAAGCAGGCTTTACTTGATCACTTTCTTCCATAATGTGTGTTTGCTGTGTCAGGTTTGCTGCAAACAAGGCGTGCCTGAGGGACGTTGCTGGACGCTTTGGCATGGCAACTGCGACAGCATTTAGAGTCGTGGAGCGCACGCTCGAATATTTCCTTGATATAGCCGAAGAGGTAATATCATTTCCAGGAGATCTTGATCAGCTGTCAGCGGACTTCGAACAAGTAAGAATTTTAGGTATTTCACTGTTCCATGGCAAACACAACAAATGAGTTGTCTAATTGAAGCTTACTTTAGAGAATAGTCACATAATACATTGATTGTAGCAGGTTAAGCTGCCGTTGGGGCACAGGGGATGTGGTACTAAGTTGCGCTTGAAAGATGGGGTTATTGTCAAGCAGTCTCACTATCAAATGAGAAATGCTAGAGAAACATGTATTGTTCATTTACAGTGCACATAAAAGCAGGGTGTCTGCCAACGTGGAAAAGTCAGGGAATTTCAAAAAAACCAGGCCAGGTCATGAAAACTGACAGCAGTTCTGTGGGACCGTCACAAAAATAAGCATCGCCATTCATCAAAGCTTAAAAAGTCTCTCAGCTGCAACTACAGTGGGCTGCTGGAAGGTGTGTGAAAAAAAAAAAGGACAGTGCATAACTCTTGCTTCTGAGTGTAAACGCGAAAGGGACCCATAGAACACAAAGTTTACTGACATTTCAGTACCTCATATGGGAGAGAGCCTTGTTTAAAAGTCATGAAAAAGGCACAGTGTACTTCAGTACGCCTAAATACGTGACGTAAGCAGAGAGAGTACATTGTCAGAAGCCTCCCATCACTCCTGTGCAGCGTATGTACAGTTGTCTGTATCTGGATTCGAGAGTTTTACAAGTCTATTTGGTGGTCTGTGATTCCGTGTGTTCAGGGAGGGCAGTCGAGGCCACGCGTCGTTTTGTGGTATCATATTTGTGTTGTTTAACTTTTACCAGTTCACCGATGTACTGGTCACAATTATGTCAGCCTATGGCATAAACTAGACTAAGGAAATTTCTGCTCGGCAACTTGTCCTTCACATTGGCTAAAGCATTCTTTAACATCCATGTTGGTATATCCACTCTTTTGGTGCCTGTTGCTTCTACATATCACACGGCATATCTGACTCACGTCTGTAGATTTATGCATGTTTTTGTCTATGCCACGATTTCGGCCCGGCTTGAAGGCCGTCTGGTTTTTCTAGGCTAGAACTGCTATCAGCTGAAGCTTGCTGGGCTACTCATGTCTTTTAATAATAATAATAATAATAATAATAATAATAATGATAATAATAATAATAATAATAATAATAATATTATTATTATTATTATTATTATTATTATTGGTGGTGCAACACCAAACGTCTTCAGCTACACACTTATGCTGGTAGCTCGTGTTTCCAGGGTAGAACTTGGGTAACTTCAGCTAAATTTTTCATTTCAGTTTTGTGAGATTGTGTAAATAAATCTGCAATTATTTTTCAGTGTCACGTCTACAGCAGAGTACGTAAATCAAGGTAACATGCGGACATTCATGATTCATCTATAGAATCAAGGAAACTGTTTCCACCTTGACAAATTCATTCTCACCACCACATATTCAAATGTCAGCACTTTAAACGTTGACCCCCAGCTTTCATTTCACTTCAAGTATGACAGCCCAGATAAATGCATGTGCTTGTCGTAAAAAAAAAAAAAAACATTTTGCAGTATGGCTATGTTCTTGCAACGTTGTCGTTACTCGTTGTCAAGGCAAGATACATAGAATATGCGAGTAGTAGTTATTTACTTTTTTGTTGAAAAGTATACTTTAGAGGTGTGCAAATTAGGCGGCGGCGCAAATCAATAGTAAATACATCAATCTAGGTCGAATCAGTTCTAATCTAATCTACATATAAATAGGTGAGTCAGTAAATACAGTAGTTCAGGTCGATCTAATTAAATCCAATCCACATCCTAACCGGCGTGGGCTACAGCCATTATAGTAAAATAGATTTTACTCCAGTGGCAGAACCGGCCAGGCTCCTGTGTTTTCATTTTACAACGAATGCCACCAAATGGCACCACTTCTAAGTTTCTCAGCAGCTTTGACTGCGATGTCAAACGATCGCAGACACCTTCAAACTTCATCTGCGGTTACTCTTAACTTGTGTGTTTTTCTTCCTGGTTCTTCGGAACATCAAACAGCTGACTGCTCACTGCCTAGCTCAGGGGTTTTATTTTGGCCAGATTTACATGTTTTTTCACAATTGTCGCATGCCCTGAGAACATTTGAGTGGCGTCTGGTAATTATGTTTACCTTTATAGAGCGCCCGGTTTTTTTTTTCTACTCGGGTTTGTTTGCA